>JAYMFT010309633.1:0-10137 GCA_038088735.1 Panulirus argus | reverse complement strand
GTAGGGTGGACAGACTCAGGACTTGCCTAGCATGGGCCAATAGGCCTCTTGCAGTGTCCTCACTTCTTATGTTCTTAAATCGCCACAACAAATGTGCGGACATTGGAATGATCAATCAACGCATAGGAGAACCTCAACAAGTATGATTGCAGTAATTTTTTATAGTGTAGCCTCACACATCTTAGGAAAGTGTTTCCATCTGGTTGGATACTTCCCCTTGTTGCTTCCCTCGTTGGACCTGCCACCCTTAAGTAAAATTATTTTTCCACACATTTCACCGAGTTTATTTTTCGTCACTAGCCTAGCGGATGTATCATATATGATTTCATGCGTCTTGTGTTAGACATTGTTCAAGGACTTATATATGCATGTATATATATGTTATATTTTTGCCTACATCTCTTCACTCCTTTTCAGAATCTTGCAATTGTCTTCTCTTACAGTTTACCCTCAAACATCATCAGCTTTTCTTCACGAGAATGTTGTTATCGTGTTCCTCCTTCCCTCCAGAGGGTACAACAGACGTCCCTAGACTTCCCTGTCCTCCGTAAGAGCTAGTGAAGTTCATTGTCTCACTTTGTCTTTCTCTTCCGTTTCTCCCAGGGACCCGTACATCTTCAACTTGTTCGAGGTCCTGCTGACGACGCTGGAGACCAAGTTGAGGCGGGTGGAGAACATGGACCGCGCCCTTGAGAGACTGGTGCGCCGCCTAGACTCAGTGGAGACTCGTCTCGCCATCAACTTGAACACGACGTCTCAGGTGCGTCCCGGAGGGAGCTGGGCAACAGGAGGAGGGAGGGAAAAACTATTTCTAGCATTTTATCAAGTATGTGGGTGAAGGGAAAGCGACATATAAGGTTTGTGGACACACTGTGTAGCACAGGAGGAGGAAGTAAGGTTGGAAACTAGAGTGGGAGAGAGGGCACAATGCCTGGCTGTTCAAAGAGCAAACTCAAAGGAAGAAAAGTAATGTTTGCTACAATAGATGCGAGTATATTGTGAAATATTCCATTGAGTTGGAGCAATATATTGTAAAATAGTCTAGTCAGTTGGAGCAATAGATGCGGGTATATTGTGAAATAGCCTAGTGCATAGTAATAGCCTAGGGCATAGTAATTGCCTAGTCAGTTGGAGCAATAGATGCGTGTATATTGTGAAATAACCTAGTGGCATAGTAAGTTGGAGCGATATATTGTGATATGGCCATGTCAGTTGGAGAAATAGATGCAAGTATATTGTGAAATAACCTAGTCAGTTGACGTGGAAGGGAGGGGCATGGTTTCCTAAGGCAAAATAAGAAAGGGTAGGGATCTGGCTACTGGAGACGGAGAGTTGGTTCCAAGGAAAATAAAAAGTTCAGGGCGAGAGTTACACTGCTAGCAGTGTAAAGACGCGAGAATAGTGGTAAGTGACAGGGGAAGGTCAGTCACAGGAAGAGATTATTAGCACCGTTGAAAGTCAGTTTTGTATATATAGCAGTAGAAGAAGCATAGTTTGCTGGCTCAGTGTCTGGCCATGAATTTAGACTCTCAAGGCTTTACATATGTAATGGAAGATTTAAAAGAAATATGATCAGAGGGTAAAATATAATGGTGACAGATAATGGTTGTCACTTTTAGGAATTCCAACAAAGTCATTAACTCTGTACTTGGATCAATAGATAAGCATGATTATGAATAAGTAAACTATTCAGCACTTTTTTTTTCTCCATAAATCACGTTTTTTCCGTTGCTGACAAAATACTCAATTTCATATTACAATTTCAGGTCTGAATGTGTTGATTATACAGAGCCATGAGTGGTTTTTGAAGTTCTCCATTGTTCTTGCAGATGGTTCACTTGCTAGAGACGCGACTGGTTGACCCCAGAGCATACAGAGGCAGCAGCAGTAACAGTAGACAAGGCGACGCAAGTAGCAGTAGCGATAGTAGTAGTAGTAGTACTAGTAGTAGTAGTAGTGGTGGTACTGACAGCAGCAGCAGCAGTAGTAGTAGCAGTACGGCAGACGACATCACCAGAAGCAACAGCCTGATGGAACAACGGCTGTACCTGCTGACGGAACATGTTGCCAGGATCGACACCAAGCTCTCCAGCATGCAGAAGGCCCTCGACACCAACAGCATCGTCGTTCCGCAAGATGAGCTGGTGGCAGCTGCCTCCGAGAGCTACCGAGTGGGAGTCGACGTGCCACGCGTTCAAGCGCTCGAAAAGGTGGGTTCGACTGTAGCTTACGTCCTCTCCTCCTATATCGTGCCCTGTAGTGCAGGTACTCTCCCTTCTTGTTCCCTGACGGCACTTTACTCTCGCTAAAAACACTCTCCTCACGTACCCTGACTGTACCACTCACACCAACACACTCCCCTTGTGCCTTGGTTGCACTATATTACACTCGCACACACTCCTTTCGTCTCCGGGTTACACCGCAGTCACTCTCGCACTCTAGTTGTGGCCCTAGCTGCAGCACTGTCACTCACTCTGTTCTTGTGCCCTGGCCACACCACTGTCACTCATACACTCAGTAGTCTCTTGCGACCTAGTAACACAACTCATACAGTGTTTTGTGCTGCGCTACTCTCACTTGTCCACTCTCCTCTTGTGCATGGTTGTACTAGTCTCACAGTGCCTTGGCGGCGCCACTCACACTCACCTCTCACGTGCCCTGGCTCCATAGCTCTCATGCACACTCGTGTGTTGTGCTGCTGTCACTCTCACTCTCTTCTCTTGTGCCCAGGCTGAATAGCTCCTCTCTCTCTCTCTCTCTCTCTCTCTCTCTCTCTCTCTCTCTCTCTCTCTCTCTCTCTCTCTCACACATATTTGTGCTGCGCTACTGATACTCACACTCTCCCTTTTTGTGCCTGGCTGCTCTCACTCACGCAGTCTTCACTAATGCCTTGGGTGCACCATCCTAACACACTCTTCTCCTAAGCCCTCATGTGCACCACTTGCAAACCCTCATTTCTTGTGCCTTGGGTGCTCCTCTTTCACTCACACACTCTCGTTTTGTGCATTACTCTCACTCATACACATTTCTTTATTACACTGGCTTTGCACACACACTTATACACCGACTGCAGTCTCCTGCGCTGTTTCAATATACGTAGTTATACTCTTTACCTTTGCACATCAACTGTGCCATCATTGTATATATTACTCTTGCACACTAACCACAGATATCTCACAGTAAGCCTCATACACCTGCAGTAGCACTCTCACAGGCTCTCATTACTCACTGATCGACGCTCCCTCACCAGCAACACCGCCCTCACACATATATACTATTGTAAACACACTATATAACTCTCACACTAACACTCGAAGAGTATACCACTCTCTCACTTTTGAACACGACTTGCATCACTCACGCAGTCGCACACCAGCAACATTGTTCTCTCTCTCTCTCACACGCACAGTCTAGTGCACCTGATACACCACACTCAAGACACCACAATCTTGACTGTGGGAGGAACTCACACTCTAGCCTAGCAGAGAGCTCATGTAAGCCCCATAGCCTAGCAGAGAGCTCATGTAAGCCCCTTAACCTAGGAGAGAGCTCATGTAAGCCCCGTAGCCTAGCCGAGACCTCGTGTAAGCACTCCAGCTTAGCAGGGAGAGCTCGCGTAAGCCCCCTAGCTTAGCTGAGAGCTCGTGTAAGCACCCTAACCTAGCAGAGTTTCGCCATTTCTCTTCCCTAATACCCTCTTGTCTCCACAGACCCCGGCATTAAACCAGATCCAAGATTCTATAGAATCCGTTCGCGAGTCTGTGACGTCGATGGACCGCCGCCTGCAGTTCCACATGGCCTACGTGTCTGGGGACCTGGAGCAGCTGGCTGGCTCCGTAAGGAACATTCACACTGCCATCCTGGAGGACCAGAACTCCCCAGCTGACACCACCACAGAACCCAGCAGGTGAGGTGGGAGTGAGTTACGTAGAGTTACACAGACACACGGACCATAAAGACCCCAAGGTCCAAGCGAGGTGGTCAGGCCTTGACACTGTTGAAAAAGATGCAATCCCTTTAAAAGCGGTAGAAGAAAAGGATACAGAACGATAGAAAAATGAAAGAGAGAGTCTATCTAAGATGTCTCGCTTGAATCAGGGCTAAGACGTTGAAAGAGAGTTACATATATACACATTCCCAAGGTACATGCGAGGTGGTCTGTCTTCATCACATCACACCTGAGAAAGATGCAGTCCACTTAAAAGCAGTAGGAGAAAAGGATAGCAAAGCAAAGGCTCTCTCGCCACCCTCCACTCCCTCCGGCAACATACTGGACGGGAAATATGTACAAAAAATACCCCGTAGGACTAATGCGCCAGAATGAAATTTTCACAGGAAAGTCAGAATATAGAATGAATGTGAATGTCATGCATCCCATCACCAAAGACATGCAAACCCTTCACTTTTTATTATAAAGACAATAATATAGGTAAACTTTGAGCTCCAGCTTCGCGAGACTTCACATGGGTCATGTTACTCCTGGTGTGGAAGGATTATTCAATAATTTCTTCTCTTAAAGCAGACCACATGTTTTACTCAG
The DNA here is from genome assembly GCA_038088735.1 of Panulirus argus. NCBI lineage: Eukaryota > Metazoa > Arthropoda > Malacostraca > Decapoda > Palinuridae > Panulirus > Panulirus argus. The sequence goes on along the minus strand of JAYMFT010309633.1, from coordinate 5,597 downwards.
TGTTGATACATTACTAAAGCATGGCCAAGATGAGGGTCAGGTGTTGAAAAGGTACCATAATGCACCACTGCATTATAAAGAGTGGCTGAAATAAGTATTTAGTGTTGCTGAGTGACATGTGATGATCAAGCCTAACTTTGAACACATTAACGGTGTTTCTTTGTACAAGTTCTGAGAGGTATCCCATGCATTGATAGTGTCATTATTAAATAAATTTTGTGCTATCGAGATTTAATTCAATGACCTCTAAATTTTAGTCCGTCTCATTGGCATCAGTCGAGCGACCGTAAAGAAATTCTCTAAATTGAGGTGGGGTCTAAATACACTTAAATATAGTAACTTTTGTATGTATAGTTCCTGTTAATCAGTATAGTACTGGCCTCAGCTTCTTTGCTTTTTTACTCGTGATACAATTTTATTGAGAGAGCCTCATGACTGCTGTTCATGTTTCTTTTATTGTGCTGCTGAATGTATCTGGAAACTTGGTTAGAGTGCTGACTGAGACGGCAAACATGGGATAGCTTAGAGCTGTCGTGAAGCAGCCGCTTAGCTTGCAGGAAGTCGATACGTTTGAACAGAGCCGCCAATTTTCAAAATCTGATCAGCATTCTGTTGGCAAGGATTTACTCTCCTTAAATTATTAAATTACTGTCATTTTATCTATAATCCCCAGCCCCCCTCAGTGTATAATGGTGTCCGTAATTTCTGGTCCCTTCACAATAAGATGCTGTGTCCGTGATATCCGGCCCAATTACAGTAGGATCAAGTGTCTTAATTCTAAAATTCTAATCCCCTCAGAATATTATGTAATGTCCCTTATTGCAGCAGGACTTTGTCCACAGCCTCCATCCCCTTCAAAGTAAAATGTTGTGTCTGATTTACTTATTCTTCCCTGAACGAATTCTCCCTTTATGATAATACATCAAGACAGGTATTCCCAGGTATAGCATTCCCGACATAATGAAGCCTGTAAGCATGCGACGTAGTCACTCAGGTGATGAGGATAGGCAAAGACACCCGATGGTAATGCTTTCTTTCCTTTGGCAGAAACGTCACCCGCACGATACCCCGCACCAAGATCGACTCCTTGGTGGATAGGATGTCACCCATGGAGACGGTATGGGAGAAGATGGAAGAGGTAAGTGTCACATATTCTCTCTCGTACTAGGAGAGTAAAGGATTGTGTTTGGGTAGGACAGGAGGCGGGTAAGTGGTTCCTTATAAAAGATAGGCCAACAGATAGGATGGATGATGTCATCATGGTTGTTTTTCCCCCTTTCTCGGTTCTCTCTATATTTCAATTAGGGCCCGGCCTTGATGTGGACTTTTGCCCGTGACTGGAGCCTTCAACTTAAAAAGAAAAAAAAAGATATGTTCATGGATGGAATAGTGATAGAGGTAAATGTAAGAATTAGTTATGATACACAGCTGCCGTAGAAAAACGAATTTGTCTGTATAGCTAAATAGGATCGTACTTAGGGTCCACATGACTGGGTGGCCCTCAGAAGAATCCAAACAAACAGGTCATTAAGGGTTGCGTCTTGTGGAAGCATAATTGACACAGAGCTAGCATGCTTGGAGCTAGGCTGATCTTTAGTCAGAGATCGATGGTTTATAGTCTTCAGCATGGTGTTTCTTTCTCGTCTTACTCTGTATATGTAAGACTTTTAACTGCTGAACTTAAAATGCTACAGAGTGTGTGGATGTATACATTTAGTGGGCATCATGGATGAAAATGCAACCTGAAGTCATATGGGCATGAAATATTCAATTAAAGAACAAATCCAAAAGCAGAGAAGCAACTCGGTTTCCTTTCAATGTTCTGCACCAAAACCCTACATAAAAATGCACTGTTAGTTCACCACTGCAAAAAGGAGGGAAAATATGCCAGTGCGTTTGGTGTCCATGCCTCATTTACGTTGTACGTCTGAGTACAGTTTTCAGCCTCTATTTGAAGTACATACAGTCAAGTAGCTTATTGTGCACATCATTATTGATAAGTGTTTCAGATTACCAATGTTTTTAATTGTTTTTTTATAAGAGACAATCGGGATTAAAGTATGAGAGTAATTACTACAATACTGGTGATAAACTTCTTTTAGCCAAGAAATGCCTTTTGCTGTAGATATTTATTTGGACCCGAGACATGCATTTGTCTGCTGCATCCCATTTCTGTGAGAAGACTGGCCACTCAAGGATTAGCTGTTAAGATACACCTTCACTTGAACTGCTAAGCTGTGGAATTCGCTTCCTTTTGTCTTTCCCTCTTCGTATGACCTTTCTTCCTCAGGGAGTCATGTCTACAAAGGCCTAAAGAGCCCTAATTGATTTCTGCTTCCCTTTGTTCTTTTACTTTTTGTCAACCCAGAAGGCCAAACAGTGAGGCCATAATAACTATGGTTGGGATCTCACAGATCAAGTCGTTTTGCTGCCAGAGATAAAACTCCCAACAATAGTACATATCAAGAAGACTAGTCTGTATTCATGAGTTTGGAAAAGAAATTTTGATGTGCCATTTTTCCTCTAAATAAATTGCAAAATGAAACATTACGGCTGACACAGATACATTTCCAAAGGCAATGTCACACTTACAGTTTCGTGCTTTGTTATCTCTCCTTTGCCCTTGATTACCATCTGTAGATATCTAGGCATGAAATTGGCAAGTTTCTTAGGTCCATGTTTTGTGTCCGTAGGGTCTTGATCTCCTGAATGAGTTAAGGCCTGATCGTGCTTTTGGAGCGTCCAGTGCTCCTAGAAATCTTTCTTGTGCCCACATTTTCTTGCTTTCAGGCAAAAATTAAGGCTTTCTCCTCCTCAGAAAGGAAAGAGCCAACTATCTGGAAACACAGATGGAAGAAATACAGTGTTCAGAAGGGAAATTCCCAAAATTATATGGTAGGAAGAGTGAAAAACATATATATACTTATATTTTTTTCCACACATGATTATCGTTTCCTGCAGTTGCAAGGTAGTGCCAGGAACAGACAGAGAAAGGCCACATCCATTCTCTAACTGTCATTGCATTAAACAAGAAAGCTAGAGAATGGATGTGAACAGGAGTGGCATTTCTTAGTATGTCCCTGGCACTGCCTCACTAATGCAGGAAATGGCCTTCACAAACACTGGTTTGTATGCATGTATGTATATGTCAAGGTGGCTTCCTTTAAACACCTTAGATTTAAGTTTGTGCATTTTGACACACCTACAATAATCCTTTTCACCTAATAATTCCATTGACATTTGCGTGACAAGACTGTTAAAGGGACATGTGGCTGACCACTGTTTCTCGTACAGGTGTGGGACGTTGTGGTGGGCACCAAGAGCTCGGTGGACGTGCTGGTGCCCAAGAGCGAGGCACTGCTCAACACAAGCCAGCGTCAGGAGCGAGCGATCTCCACCATCCAGTCAGACCTCACGGAGAAGGCCAACCGCATCATCCAGAACTTGGGCCAGGTAGGGAGCACTCCTCAGTCTACTATTTCGTATTCCTCAGTAGGAGGGAACACACGTCTTTGCTTAGTTTCTTATTTCTACGTTTCTCTTTTCTTTAAGAACAGTCTGTACCCTAACCCTGCTCTTTGCCCTGACTCTTAAAGGGTGGATCATATGCCAGTGGTGTCAAGGGCGTCGTTGAAATGTGTTCAAGGATCTCTTTCTAAAGGCTCCTGCAGCGGGAACAACTCCAATCTTGTGTTGACATGTCTTGTGTGGCACCCCATTTTGTATCTATGTTAACACCAACACTACTTCCTACTGGTGCCCCATACTGAAATATCCTAGACCCATGTGTTTCCACTGCTTCTGAAGATGTATACTCGTGTCATTATGACAGTCAGTGTGTGGTGTGGTGGCATTCGTTTAGTGAGAAACCAAGAGAATGTTCCTTACATTTCCTTCCTATGTCATTCATTACTTTATTAATCTATACTCTTCCCTAAGGTGTTTTCCTCACCAATTAATACTTTGAAGGTATTCTGTTCAAGAAATAACTTGAAAACTGTTGGAATTATGTTAATGCATAAAAGCGCTTCTCTCTTTCTGGACAGAAGTAAGGCTTATGGTCCTGATGGCATCCTTCCCCTTGTACTGAAAGAGTAAGTCTTCAAAGTTGCACCAGTGCTTGCTCCTCTGTTCCGTTTATGTTTAAAAACCAGAAGTTTTCCTTCTTTTAGGAAGCATTCGTTGATACATCCCATCCCTAAGAAGGGTGACCGTTCTAAGGCCTCTAACTATCGTCCGATTGTGTTGACATCTGCCATTTCCAAAGTCCTTTAATCCCTCCTCAGCTCCCATATCCTTAGACAACTTGAAACTCGCAGTCTTCTCTCAGATCACCAGCGTGGCTTCTGTCAAGTGAAATCCGCTGGTGATATTCTTTTCTCTCATAGTAATGTCCGGTCAATCATCCCTGAAGGATTTTGGGGAGGAGTCATGTATAGTTGCCTTCGACATATCCTGAGCTTTTGATGGGATGTGGCATCAGGGTCTCGTCTCTAAGCTCCCCTCTTTTGGTTTCCCTCCCTCACTTTGCTCCTCCATATCTGGCTGCCTCTCCAGCCAATCTATCTGATGTGATTGTTGATGGAACATCCTCTCTCTCTCTCTCTCCATCAACAGCTGTATCCCTCAAGGTTCTGTTCTGTCACCTACACTTTCTCTCTTTTTTTTTTTCCATGATATCCTCTCTTCCACAAATAGCGAAATGCACTCTTATGTTGATGACTCGGCAGTGCATTCATCCCCATCCTTCAGTTCTGCTCATTCTTCTCTCTCTTGATCTGCATCTCGCCTTGACGCAGCTTCCTCAATAAACTCAGACTTGAACAGGATATCTCAGTGAGGTAGACTAAATCTTGCAAAGTATAATACCTCCACGACCCAGTTTCTACCCACCTCTTAATCGATAACTCCTCAAAAGTCTCGTGTCTCCTCTGACCATTCTGTAATTCCACCTCGACTCAATGAACATACTTGGTATTACTGCAGAATCCACATAACGGGAATAGCTAAGTCTGCCCCTAAGAAACTGGGTGTCCTGTTTTGATGTCGAAACCTGTTTTCCTCTGAACAGTTGCTCCGTTTATACAAAGGATCGATACGTCCTTGTATGGAGTACTGCTTGCACATTTGAGGAGACTGCATCCTTATTTGACAGAGCTGGAGTCGAAAGCGGTTGACCAGCTTTACCTGCAGTGTCAAAATTGATTCTAAAGTAATTCCCGGTGATCACTTGTGTGAAACTTTTCTTCAACCAACATTACTGATATCCTCATTAGTAGTTAGAACTAGATCTATTGCATTCTCGTCACATAGGTTTGTCATCTAACTGTATTAGGGCACTATCAAGCACATTTAGGTAAAACCCATGTCCTGAGGTACCAGAAGGGGATTATCCCTTCTTAGATGATATTTATATTTTTATTTATTATACTTGATCGCCATTTCCCACATTAGCAAGGTAGCGCCAGGAAACAGACGAAGAAAGATCCATCCCCTCACATACACACATATATACATACATGCACATGTATGCACAATACATACATATACATACCAACATATACATATATACATACATATACATACACATGCATATA
>JAYMFT010309611.1:0-10137 GCA_038088735.1 Panulirus argus | reverse complement strand
ATATATATATATATATATATATATATATATATATATATATATGTGTGTGTGTGTGTGTGTGTGTGTGTGTATTATCTCTGGACTACTCTCTCTGAAGGGGCCCCTACAGCTTCAAGTAGCAGCAGGGTTTTAATGAAGTCCTTTGGAGTAAGAAGTTCCTCAACGTGACTGTATTCCCTTTCAAGAGAGAGGAGAAAGAGAGAGTTAATAGTTATCGGTTAAAAGTAATCACAGCCAAGCCTAGGCCTTATTATGGCTGCTCCGTCGATGTAAATATACCGTTTAATGAAAGAGTTGACTATAATATAAAATTTTATTAACAGTAAAAGATACACAATCTATAATTTGGCTTGAAAGTATTTCGGCATATATGTGACTGTGACCAGAGGGGATAAGTCACCGGTATTCTCTTGACGTGGGTGACGTCGGCAAGGAAAGATGGCGACGAGTGTGTGCTTCATTCCATAACATCTCCCGACAAGGCTACAGATGGCGAGGACTCTGTCCTTCATTCCACAGCTATGGAAGATCGCTAGGACTCTAAAGCATCTGTTTTGCAGTATCAGTATGTGGGTGATGGGTAGGTAGTATTAGGTACGGATTGAAACTGAAAGGTTTATAGTGGACGTAGTAGAAGTAAGGTGTTGCTGGTGGTGTTTACTGGCGCTTGTATGTCCGCTTGGACGTAACGCCGTCACACTCACATACCTGGGGGGAAGAGGATTATGTTACTACTCGCGTATGTTCCATCTAAACATCGTGGGGCATCATATATATATTTATGTTGAACCTTAAAACTAATTCTAAAAAGAGTCATAGTGGAGGAGATGATCGTACGTGCATACCTGGCCTTTGCCGATGCATGCGGCCTCCCAAGGAGATGCATTCAGTGCGGAAAGATGGCTGGCCAGCCAGTGTCCGAGCTGCTCATTTAACATTTACGATTTACTGGCAATCAACATTGATCGTGATCACTGCTGTATATTTCTTTCAGCACATGATGTAATGAGAGGCAGACTTGCATCGCCTCCATCGTTGCAGTGGGTGTAAACACAAGGTAAATTACATTACTTATCATATTTGTTTCTCTAAATGGATCTAGCGGCAGGGCTCCCACGTTAGGTCACGCTGAGGAAGGGTAGGCGTAGGGGGACAGCACAGTCCCCGAGTTGAGTTAGTTATGGGTCGTTAGTTTGACTTAAATCCATGGCAATTACTCCTTAGTTAGGAGCTCTTCACTCATGCATTTTTCTGTTTTCTCTAATGTTGGATTAATTGACACATCGTATAGGGGAAAAGTTGTTACAAGAATCGAGATTCCTACCTTTCCTTGGTCTGAGAAGCTTGAAAAAATGAAAATATACGTTACTCTAAAAATGTAACGAGTACTGTTTTCAAGTGAATATTAAAAATCCTGTTTTCACGGAAGTGGTTACCGTGTTTTCCGGATTACAGTCCGTGTTCACATGTTTACAGTCCATACCAGCCTGTGTAACGTACATTTCTCATTCTCATTGCTCTGTCTCCTCTTTTACGTCTCATGATCTCCCTGTGTTAGCTAAGAACTATTTTAACCTCGGGCTTAAAAAAAAAAAGTTTTTCGCTCGTAATTCCCACTGACCTCGTGTGTCGGATTATTACATCTTTTCAAGAGTCATATTCTGTCTTTTTTGCCTACCCTTGCGACCCTAGCAGAACAGAGGCAACGGGATGGCTGTGAAGGGGTCGGTGGTGCGTGCAGGAGCACTGGGGCGTTTCTAGCACACAGGGGGGACAGGAGAGACTCGGTTTGTAATGTTGATATAAACCACAAGTCATTGACATCACACGCTAATTCTGACGTGTGTGTCATACTTTTTCGTACTTTCGAGCAAGTGTATATATATATATATATGAGATAAACTATTTTTACCACTATACTCGAAAATCGAACCCCGGTCTATTTATGTGGCTGCCCAAGTAGCCTAACCTACCCAAGCCATGATGATGAGCTTAATACAGCACCTCATCCGTATAACCACTCGCTGATTCACAGATCTCGTTAGTGTTACGCGTCCTTACGTGAGCGGCAGTATTTTCATCTCATAACGGGTTATTTTTAGGTCATTGTGTTCTTGGTGTTAGGCTAACTGGCAGCCACACTGATGGACTGAGGATCGATTCTAGGGGCATGGTGGTAAATCCTATTTCTTTTTTTTTTTTTTCTACGTTGGAGATTCCAGTCACCGACAAAAGTCCACGTCAAGGTCAGGCTTTACATGAAATATAGGGGGGTTAGTGAAAGGGAAAAAGAAAAGACAAGGGAAAGTATTTCGAATTTCGTAGGAAATGAAAAATCGGTCATAAAAGTGCCAGGTCTATATAGTTATTGGGAAAAACATTAGAAGGTAGAAAGTTCCAAAGATTCAAGGTGTAGAGGAAAGAAACACTTATCAAAACGGCCCACCCTTTGAGTTGCCAAAGGCCACACAGTAAACATGTGACGTAGCAGCTCACGAATATACATCAGATATCATGTGTTAACATTACATGTTTTATGAGAAACTTGTTTCCCAGTCTCATGTGTGTAAGAGCCAGAAAAACCTCGGTTTGAGTATTTCGGGAATTCCTTATATAAGAAGTAATTATTCTAACAACATCCTTGCGTTCTGGGCTTCCAATCGCCAATTAACAAAGGGTGAGAGGCAGGCGTTCAAGGGACGAGAGCGAATTAGTCAGTGGACTTAACCAGGGTATATTGAAGCGGTTAGAAAAAACCAGGGAAATGTCTATGGAACTTGAGTGAGGGAAGGGCAGCTTTGGTTTCTCCGCATTATGCGTGATAGCAAGAGAGAGAGGACGTGAGAGAGAGCGAATGAGGCCATTTCTTTGCCCGTTCCTGGCGCCACTTCGCGAACTCGGGGAGAAAAAGGTCAACAGGTGGGAAAATATGAAATCAGTTTTTTTTTTTTTTTTCAATATTTCGCTGTTGTGGAGTCGCAGTGCGGAAGACCGACCTACCATGATCATGTGGCTGTCTGTGAACTCCCTGACGTACTTGGCACTCTTGCCCTTGGAGGCCGTCTGGAGCTGCACCAGCTTGTTTTCTCCGTCCAGGGTGAACACCGTCTGCAGGGGTGAGACAAATGTTAGTCGCGGTGTTTGGCTCTGGTTTACCTTGTGTGGTTTGTTCTCACTGATGGACAGGTCGACACTAGATCTTAGATTTTACATATAAATATTGTCAAGGGACACTTTATAGGCACTGATATTATATACCTGTTGTTATTGTCACATTTAATTAGCTCTGTCTCCAGTACCGTCCATCACACACACACACACACACACTCCCCCAGAACCACCCACCTTACAGTCCCTGCCGTCCAGGGTGGTCTCGTCGATCTCCTCCCCCAGCTTGAACTTAAGCTCTGTGGTCTTCAGTGTCGTGGTGGTCTTTAGGGTCCACTCCCCGTTGGCCTCACTCAGTTCCACCGTCGGCTTGCTGCTCGACCCCAGCTTCCGCAGCATAATGCCCACTCCTGCGGCAGGAAGGAGGTGGTGAATGGGGTGATTAGTGGTGGTGGTGAGTGGGGAGATTGTGGTAGTGAGTGGGGTGCTTGTGGCAAGTGGGATGGTGACTGGTGGTGATTGTGGTGATTCTGGTGGTGAATGCGGTGATTGTGGTAGTGAGTGGGGTGATTTTGGTGGTGATTGGTGTGATTGTGGTGATTGTAGTGGTGAGTGGGGTGATTGTGGTGGTGAGTAGGGTGACTGGTGGTAGTCACTGGGGTTATGGGACGATAGTTGTGACTGTTTGTCATTACAGTGGTTGTGTGACAGTTGTAAACATTTTCCACAATAAATGGTTCTTGCGTTGTTTCAAGATGGTGTTGTCACTTCTGCTGTCGTGTCTGTAAACAGCAGTTAACACCTTGAGAGAAAAGATGGTACTACCCTTCACTGCCAGTGAGAGTAGCACCATCCACACCACCAGTGTTGAGGAGCCCCATCCACCTCTAGTGTGAGGAGGAGTCCACCCACAAACACGGCTAGGCTTCGTCCTGCCTTGAGCGTAACACGAGTCTTGCATTTCCCTCATCTGTCGATGCTTTTGTACGAGCCGTGTGCATTCATTTCCCTTATATATCGCTGCTGTGTACTAGCCTAGTCAGAACATTACACTTGTACCACCTGTGTGCAAGAATGTCTCAAGCCGACCTCTGGCGTTTAGCGCAGATACGCTAGGCTAGGCTGCCTGTAAACATTGTGAGGGGAGTAATCCTCCCATCCAACCCCACCAGCACCCAGCTGGCTCACACTGACGCTGTTACACAACACTGGTGATGATAACACATGCACTCATTCAACGCAAGTCAGAGACACACACATACACTGTTACACAACACTGGTGAGGTAACACGTACAGTTACACAACACTGGTAAGATAAGAATCACTGTTGTACAGTACTGGTAAAATAGCAAACACCGTTACACAATACGAGTAAGAAAAAAAACTTACACAACACTGGTAAGATAACAAACACTGCTACAGAACATTGGTAAGATAACAAAAACATTGTTACACAAACGCTAGTAAGATAACAAACATTGGTAAGATAACAAATTATTCCACAACATTGTTAACAAACACTGTTATAACAAACATTGGTAAGATAACAAATTATTCCACAACATTGTTAACAACCACTGTTAAGCAACACTGGTAGGATAACAAACATTGTCTCTCATCAGTACTAAGATAACAAATACTGTTAAGATAAACACTTCCACAACACTGGTAAGATAACAATCCCCTTTTACGCAGTTTCCTAGTCGAAGGTACAAGGGAAGAGAGGGCAGACCGTGAAAAAATGAAGGATAGATTCTATAACTGGACAGAGGTTTAGGGGTATTTTTGACGAAGACGCTCGTGGAAAGATAAGAGGCAGGAACCAGCGGTAGTGATACGCGAGCAGAAGTGGTATTGAATGGAGACGTTGGTCATCCGTGAACTTGTGAATAAAGTGGGAAAGTAAAAGAGATGCAAGTCAGTTAACTACGTGTGGAAGTTTATAATTCACCACAGTGGGCAGAGTAGGTTGAGCAATGTGTTAAAGAAGAGTGATTTTTGCGAAGCTGTGAGTCAGAATGACATGGGATATATCGTGGGTTCACCATTTCCATGTATTTTCTCAATATTCTACCTACTCTTCGGTATTCTATATCTACCACACAAACAACTGTAGTGCTGATGGGTGAGTGTTCTACGTCTGTAGCCAGCCCCGGGCAACGTACGTATATCTGATCTATGTCATTAGCTCTCGTAAATAATCACAGTTTTTCCCCACAAGATTCGAAAAATCTCATGAAACCCCAGCGATTGACAGGGTGACAGAATGAATCACATCTGTTCCTGTTGAGGTCTGTCTACACTTGTGTGTCTCATGAATCACACAGCTGCTCCTGGTTTGAGTCCACAAGTGTGTGTGTATGTGTGTCGTGAATCAGGCAGGATGTTGTCCCGAATTCCATAAAGCGACCGACCAATCGTAACGGTCAGCACTGCCGGCAGTCAGGCTCAGAGTCAGCGCGACTGACGTCAGGCCCCTAGGGTCAGTGGCTCCCCCACCTTCCAGGATGTAAACAAGCGCTGGTAGTTATGGTAGAGGGTAAACAAACTGTGCTAACGTTACCACAGCCAGACGCAAGCCGTGGCCCCCAACCTCGTTCATCTTCTCCTCGAGTACCTCCCGACCTTAGGAAATAAACCACATACACATTTAATCATAACTCCAGCTTTTATCTTGTGAATACTCATTCTTCGTTAACTTACCCTCATTTTACGAATGATCTGCCCTGTAAACTGGTAAATGCAAAGTGGTTTGCAAAAGGATGGAAAGCCTTTGGCTCTGTCTCATACACATGAATGGAAAGCCTTTGACTCTATCTCGTGCGCAAAAATAGAAATCCTTTGACTCTATCTCGTACACAAGAATGGAAAGCCTTTGACTCTATCTCGTACACAAGAATGGAAAAGCCTTCGATTCTATCTCGTGAGCAAGAATGGAAAACCTTCCTTCGACTCTCATATGTTGTGGGTCCAGGATGGCAGCGCAGGGCAGACTCCCTAGGGCCTTAACCATACCCCACCCCCGTCCTCGGCAGGAGGATCAGTAACTCTGTATATATGTTGATACTGCTGCAGGAGGTCACTGGCACACCACAAATTCATCAACACCTCGCCCCCAACCCCTGTATATATACATCTACAGTTTACCGTACTTGCCTCTCCTCACCCCCTGCACTAAATCCATGGTGCCAAAACAAACTCCAGCCTCCTGAAGAAAAAAAATTGATTATTATCCTCAGCTCCCAAGTCAGCCAAGGAGTACATGTAGCCAGTGTGGCTGTGGGGAGCGAAGATGCATCATGTGAACCACCCACGTAACTGTGAAATCAGTATACACTGAGTCGTTCTTTATTTCAGTATTGATCCATCGCATTTGTTCCAGACCCGCCGGGCGTCAAACCACCGGGCAGTGAATGTCTAGTGATCTCGCTCAACTACACGGGCAAGGGGTAATCCGCTGATTTGCCCGTTAAAGCTGCCACAAGGCGTCCAATGATCGGACTTCAACTCTCGTGCCCGCCGGGCGCTGGCCATTGGTGTGGACGCGTCTTAAGAATGTACCACCGAGGAGTCTGGGGCTTTGCTGACCGTTGTGCCTCGTCTTGCGCTGCAGGCGACGCGTCTGGGGGCGACGAAGATGAATACATAGCTTGTGGAACCCCTGGGAAGGGAGAGGGATATAAACCAACTCTTATTTTGTATGCATTGCTTAACGACGACAGTTACCGGTGGGTCTGGTTCTGTGACCCCTTTTATAATAAGCTGTTCCTACACTTGTCATCGGATCCCAACACCACACACCACACAGGGGAGAGGATTAAACTCCAGCGGTGTGTGTGTGTGTGTATGTGTGGATGTCTGTCTGGTGGGTGTACCGCTGAAGTGTTTGTTGATGTGTGCGGAGGAAACTGAATACGTATGTTTATGTGGCCCGTGTGTCTGCGAGGAGCCCATGTTCAACGGGAGAAGTGTATGAGTAAACTTAGCCTATATGAATAGCGACTTTGGCTTACAGGCGTCTTCAGTTCAATTCAACTGTTCTTTCACTGACTTTGGCAGCTAGGCTTTGAATCAATACTTGAGTACTGTGACTTAGTTTATCTCTTATGATCTGAAACTGACCCTGATCAGGGTGATAAAACGCTCACACACACACACACACACCGCAATGAAGTGTTTTTAAAGTCGCTGAGTACCAGGATTTTCACTCACGGGCCCACAGCCAACTCCAGCTGTTCGTCATCCCCTTGGGGTTGGTGGATGAATGGGTACCTAGCTTAGGCTGGAGTGTGTATGTGTGTGTGTGTGTGTGTGTGTGTGTGTGTATAAAAGACAAGACTTATCACATATATAGTGTGTCCCAGTAACACAAACTGTGTGTTGCTTTAACCTGTCACCTTTTAAGGGTTCCAGCATTATCATTTTAAGTATGTTAAGGTGGATTAGGGTCTTTTTACTTTGGCTTATTTTTTTTTTTTAGAGATTCTTTCACTAATCTGGACGGTGTCCAGACAGATACGAGGATTAGCTTACCAATCCCAAGTGATTGTTCGTTCCTTCCTCCTAGGTACCCAATCCTACCCTTTTAGTTAGCTAATCCTTCTCCCTAGTTAACCAATCCTTCTCCCAGGTGCCTAATCCTTCCCAGTAACTAATCCTCCTCTCTCTCCCCCATCCCACCCGCCCCGGTAACCACCCCCACCCCCCACTCTCTCTCTCTCTCTCACACACACACACCTGTGCGGACCCGGCAGACGCCTTACGCAAGCCCAAGACGAAGACTCGACGCCCGTACAGACCTCTCACCCTTTCCCTCCCTGACCTTGACAGACGCATGGCTTTGTGGGGTCGGGGGCTCGCCGCTCCTCGCCGCAGACAGAGATCGAGGACGACAGATGCAAAATAGACCATCAGGCCACAGATGCCATGGACCCGGGGGGTCTCGCGGGCCATCCGAAGCAGATGGGGGTCAGGCGAGGGACCAAGACATCGAAATAATAAACTGAAGATCACATCTTAGTCCACCACATCTCCCTCCCTCCTCCTCCTCCTCCGCCGGTACCGGCGGTGGGCCCCCCCCCCCCTCTCTCTCTCTCGTTACCCTCCGTGGTTCTCCCTAGCGATGGGCTTCTCTCACCCTTGCTGTGGGTGGGGAGGAACACCAAGGGGAGTGTCGTGTACTACGCCTCGAACTCAGAGGGACGGGGTAGTGAGTGCAGTCTTTAAGGAGCTGTGGGAGGAAGTCTTCTCATGTAAGAGTTTGTGGGAGTGAGATGCCCGACCTGCTGGTTGGTGAAGGCACAAGAACATGCATCGAAGATTACAACTCGAAAACCCTTCCTTGAAATTAGAGGCGTCGTTGACGAGGAAGACGCAGAAGGGAAAAGATGAGCGAGCCAGCAAAGCTCTTGTTTGATATGGGATGGTGTCAGCTGATGGTCCCTTCTCTTGTGGGCGATTGACGACAGAGTCAATGGGATGGTGTCAGCTGATGGTCCCTTCTCTTGTGGGCGATTGACGACAGAGTCAGTGGAAGCCAATTTTGGTCCTTGGATACAGCAGAGGATACCAGTGGTGATGAAAGCTCAGTCTTGGACACAGGCATCCAACAGGTGAAGGTGAGGTATAAAATTTAAGGTTCTGTCAAGCTGGAATGAAGGACATTAGCTCGAACACTTCTTGGAGGATCCTTCTGCCATCTCAATGTACGTATGCGGGTTAGTGAGGTCGTGAATACAATAGATACTGTAAGGTACATATACTCCCTCAATTTCCTGCCACAAGCCCATCTAACTTTTACATTGTTGATCGTTAATAACTTTAAGTGACAATGCGTTTACTCGCGGCACTTAAAAAACAAGTCCCAGACGCCTTTAGGTACAAACATTTAAGGTAAACAATCGTACCGTTCCATTCGTGTTGCTGCAGGAAAGGATAGTGTTAAGGGAAGGTGGTAGAGGAGGAGCGAGGATCAGTGAGGTTTAGATGCACCCATATCTCCGGCAAGGTACCCTCCAACCTCCAGAGTACAACAGACTTTATCTTATCAGTGAGACAAAGCCGCTGGGGCGGCTCTCCATCCACCAGATTAGTAACACAGACGACTAATCATTAACAGTGACCCCCTCATCGGACCTGCCGTGCCTTACCCTGCCCGATCTCGTCGAACTTTGACCAAAAACCCATCCCCCTTTGGCACTCTAGCTAGCTAGTAGACTCTTTTAAACTCAGTGGATATGATCCTTGGGTATATATAAAATCGTCGACTCTATAAACTACACAGACCCTAAGGAGTCGAACCTAATTAAATGCCAAGGCCATCTAAAACCCCAAAGGTTCGTAACGATGTGTTCAAGGGGTCGAACAAACGTACGGTCGACATGAAGAGGGTAAAAAAAAAAAAGAGGATCGTCCAAATATGCTTGCTTCAATTCCAGGCTTCGTCTATTGAAACCCAGGCGAAGAGCAAGAGGGGTGAAGAAAAATGTGAGGAAAAGAGATGTTAGAATTCCTGACGTACTTTCAGAAGCAAGACTCACAACTCGGACCCATGAACGGGGGTCAGAACCCGAGTGGGTAAAATGACCAGGGCCCGAGAGAGAGAGAGTGTGTTGCTGACCACTGTCGTCCGTTCCTGATATAAAATAACCCTGGAAAAAACAAAAGAGAGTGAATAGGCAAATCACTCCAGTTATCAATAAACTTTTTTTTCTCTTTGCTCCTTTGTGCACGAGGAGTGCCACTGAGATATGGTTTGTTAAGCCTCTGTTCTGCATCATAGGCAACCAACCACAGCCTCGGTCTCTCTCAAACTGATTTCTGCCACAGTTGTGGTTAATTTATCGTGCCACTCCTGCCCATCCTGTAAGCGGTGGCGCTAAAGAGGATACAGAGTGCGCACAAAAAGGTCTAGGGACCGTGGACAGGGGGCCTCAGAGATTGAAATACGTTGTAGGTTACATAGTGAGAAGAGTGTGGACAGTGGTTTGGGCAACACAATGAGTAATTTGAACTTGCGAATCAGGTGC
>JAYMFT010309600.1:0-10137 GCA_038088735.1 Panulirus argus | reverse complement strand
TCTGTGATGGTAGTTATGAAGGTGAAATCGCACTTCAGTAGGAGTTCACAGAGTTTTATTTAACATGCAGTTTATCTATACATGGGTGGCATGACTAGTTTCGTGGAGACAAACCACCTCTTCTGGTGCCAATAATCAACATAATTATTTAAATCCCGACATCACACATCACTCCCAGTGTTATGGTACTGTCTCCTATTGGGCAGGAGACGGTACCACACATATATATAAATACATGCACATATATGCACAGTACATATATATACATACCAACATATACATACATATATATGCACATACACATATATACATACACATGTACATATTCATACTTGCTCGCTTTCAACCACTCCCATCACCACACAGGGAACAGCATTACCTAACCTAATCTAACCAACATAGAGGGGCTCCATTGTCCTTGGTACTGCTTTTCCATGTCCAAAATGAGCTGGTGAAATCTATCCCCATGCTCATCACTGACTGCCCCAAGATTTTCCAGGAAAAGTATACGAAGCTAACAGATCTTTTACATCACAATAGTTTTCTGGTCTGTGATTCCTCCAAAAATCTTTGTAAACTCTCTTAAATGACAGCCAAGCAGTTTTTTAACTTCATTTAGCTCTTCATCGAACTTTTCATCTTGAAGCAGTTCCCTGATCTGTGGTCCTACAAAGATACCCTCTTTGAACTTTGCATCACTGATTTTGGGGAATCTATTCCTCATATATGTGAATCCAAGGACAGTTTTATCCATACCTTTAATGAAGTTCTTCATCAACCCGAGCTTAATGTGCAAAGGAGGCAGATAAATTTTCTCAGGATCAACAAGAGGTGGAGTGATGACATTCTTCTTCCATGGAGTCAGTGATGTTTGTTTTGGCCAAACTTTCTTTATATAACGATTTTTCTTGTTCTGGCTGTCCCACTCACAAAGGAAACAATAGAACTTCATGTAACCAAGTTGCATCCTGAGTAAAAGTGCCACAACCTTTAGGTCATCACATACATTCCACTTAAAGACCTAATACTTATTTTTTTCCAAAAGAAGCTTTATGTTATCATATGATTCCTTCGTGTTAGCTACGTAAGCCAGAGGAACGGGGAGGAATATATTGCCGTTGTGGAGTAGAACCGCTTTCAAGCTTACTTTTGATGAGTCAATAAGCAAGCGCCACTCATCTATGTTATATTCGTGGCCAAGTGCCTCCATAACAAAACGAAAATCATTGCAAAACACCAGACCATCTTCAAGAGAGAAAAATTCTTTGAAAATGACATGGCAATCATGATAAAAAGAAACTTTAGTTTCATTCTGGAGAAGATTCCAGTCCTTTAACCTGGAATCCCAAAAGTTCGGCTTGCTTTTTAGACAATTTAAATCATGGACAAGATCATTATGATCTCCTTGACTAAGCAAATGTAGTTCACTTGAACAGCTTGCTTCAAATATTGGATGCATATTGTCCTCTACTTGGTCTACTTTCTCATAAAGACTCCTTGTCATTCAGTGTAATGTTTCTTGGAGGATCTGGCACACATAATTTCTGACTGTGAGGTACTAATCTCAAAGCACAACAAATATGGAGGGCCCAACTTTTACCCCGGTCACCCGCTTTACAACTAAGGTAATGCTCAGAGCATTTCTTTAATTGAAGGGTGTGAAAGAACATTTTTGCGATATGAATGTCAATCACCGCAGATATAGCAAAAAGAATTCGGACTATTTACACAGTTTCTTGGCATTATTATGTATTCTGTATTATGAAATACAAATTGACTAAATAAAGTGCTATTTTCCCGAGGGGCGGGGTGGCATCAGGAGTGGATGGGGGCGAGCAAGTCTAAATATGTACATGTGTGTATGTGTATGTATGTATATGTTGATATGTATATATATATATGTACGGTGCATATGTGTGCATGTATGTATATATGTGTGTATGCGGGGGGGATGGGCTTTTCTTCGTCTGTTTCCTGGCGCTACCTCGCTGAAGCGGGAAGCAGCGATCAAGTATAATAATAATAATAATAATATTATTATTATTGATGGGGTATCAGCACAGCACTTAAATACACAAAAGCACAATCTGTCAACAGAGTTGAAAAGACACTGTTTATGCAATGAGTTCTAGCCTGCAACTGATGCAGAACTGCTACTCAGGGGTGGGCACTGTTTGAATGTCCCAACATTTTCAATCGTATTTCTGCAGGCCCCTGGCAACTCATTTATTTAGGATTATGCTTTCAAAAAGAAGCTATTTCACTTCACAAACAATGAAAATAGCTGTGTTTATTAAACTTTTTGTTTTAAATGCTGTGTAGAATACTGGTACATGTATACTGTATGTAATAATATGCAAGTATGCTGGAAAAAAAAAAAAAATAAATTCTGAAGACATATTTGGATTCAGCATGCAAAAATACATTAGAAACATTTTTTTCCAGGGGACAAAATCTTTGTTGATCAGTATAATTTATTACATCTTCAACTTTTACAACATACATTTGTAAAGCTTGGGAACAATCAACTTTTACAACATACATTTGTAAAGCTTGGGAACAAGCAACATACCTGAAATTCTACATCACCACAAATACTCCACGTACAGATGGGGCCTTCAATTCTAAGAATGACATCATCTGAAGCATTTCGCACAGTAAATTTTGGTGCCAGAATACTCCACTCCTGGTGGATGGAGCCAATGACAGTTCCAGGAGGAGAAGTTACCTCAATGCTCTGTGAAACAGGATGCATATCATAAATAAAGAAAATTCAGTATACTATTTATATAGTATGACAGATGAATTTATATCTAATTTGTAAATAAGAATTTCATAATTCTTGTCTAAAATGATGAATATCACTTCAGGAACCAAATCAGGCAAAAATTGGGAAAAATATACTATCAAGTTCACTTTAAGTGTTCCTACTGTTTACTTCCTCCATATACCTCATAACCACAGGAGGCCTAAGTTTATGCACATGACTCAAAAACGAATAGAAACAATGAAAATCTTTGCATTTCTAAGTTACCTTTCTTTAGACTTTCATTCTCACAATCTGGAAAATGAAAGTGCTTATATCCCCTTCGAGTTCCTGTTACCTGAGTTCTTCTTTGGTTCGTCACCCAACAGTTGGCATAGAATCATTTGACTAGGTTGAAACACTGTAAACTTGTTACATGAATAAGTGAAGTACTCTATTTACCTCGGTACCTCAAGCTTTCTACACAGCTTGACAATGAAAACAAACACATAAGATATACTCACAGGTTTTGCTACTTTCAAAAACTTTTGTTTAAATACTTTTAGGTATCCTTCATTTCTGTACTGTGTGATAATCAGCATGATATGGGCAATTTTAGTGACACATCTGAGCTTTTTCCATTTTAGCAATGTAAAGGTGCTGGAGTCATTTACTTTCAAAAAGACATGGCACTTTAAGAGTATGGTTGTGAGGTGGGATGGTATTATATTTCAATCATCAATCTTATAATTCTACTTCAATATGTTTTCAACTTTAAATCTATTACTAATTATGTACAAATATCTCATTTCTTAATGCAACTTTCATTGGGTATATTCACACTGTTAGGGTTCCTAGCCTCAGTCTTACAGGATACCAAAAGGGGCCAATGCACTCAACACAAAACTCCCTATTGTGGTCCTCCTACCCTAGTCCCAAAAGTATCACACCCATCCCAGAAATTGGAAACAGAATAACAATAAAATTACCATAAACATAGTTTTTACTTCTACCTTTATTTTTTTGTAGTGAAGGGTACTTTGCACAAACTTATTAAACTGAGAGGACATGAATAGATTGCACTGACTTTGTAAGGTGTATCCAATGCAAAGTGACATAATGTTTGTGGCTACAAGCATAAAGACTGAGTTGAAGCTACACAAAGGCCTAGAAAAATGAAAAAGAAAAAATATAAAAGAAAAAAGATGTGCAAACCAGATGGCAGTGCTTCTGTCAACAATATTTACCTGTAAACAGCAAGGGCACCAGCATGTACTACAAGCCAAGGGACGGTTTAAGTGAACCACTTCATTTTGTTTGTTATCGAAAATTTTCATGTCAAATGGACGCATGGGACCACAACACTGTCGAGTACAGCAATCTGTGTCTTCAGAAGCAAAATACACTTGCTGCCCTACGGAGTTCTGTACCTTATACTTATTAGATGTTTCAAATCCAGTAAAGGCTGTTGAATGAACAAGGAAAAATTTTTTAGTATACTGGGAGAAGACAGAGATGTTGTAATATGAAATACATATGTATAAATATCTATACTACATATAAATAACTTTTTTTCATACTTGCTCAGTTTCCTGCATTAGTAAGGTAGCACTGTCTATATGTATATTCTTTTTTTTTTACACTTATTTACAGTTTCCAGCCTTAGCAACATAATGCCAAGGGCAGATGAACAACTTCAACTGCTCACATCCACTCTCATGCTGTCATACACAATGCATTGAAACCATAACTCAACATCCACAGTCAAGCTCCTTAGAGCATTCCATGGTTTCTCTATGCTGTGGCTCAGCCTACTAACAGCACACCAACCACTGTAAACCACATCATTCCAATCAAATCTATCCAAGCGTGCCCCTCATCATCCTGAATGCTTAAGCCATGTTTCAAAGCCTCACTTACTTATTCATCTTTCAAACTCTTTCTTGAGCTCCCCCTTCCCCTGGCTAACTTGACTTCTGATAAAGAGATCCTCTTAGTTAGTCTTTCTTCGCTCGTCCTCTATTCTTGTTCAAATAATTTCAGCACACTCTTGTCAGCTTTCTCGACTGGACTGCCACTTGGTACCACACCTCACTCTTAAATTATCATTTCTTACATAATGAACCCACCTCACACAATATACAGTCTTTAGGCATTTCATTTCCAATACATCCACCTTTTTCCATTATTCTGCATTCAGGTCCCCATAGCTTACATCCATAAAACACTGCCAGGGTTATCATACATTCAAATATACCCATCTTTGCCCGAACAGGAAATGATGTCTTTTTCCACACATACCTCAATGCACCCAGGACTTCAGAACCCCTCTCCCAAAGTATGGCTTACTTCAGCCTCTACAGTTCCACCTGATGCCAAGAACCTAAACTTTATAAATAACACAGTTTTAACTTCCAGCCTCCATCTCCTTCATATCTGTCAGTGTATACCCACTTTTCCCTTACTTATTTACTACTTTTATACAATGCTCTTAAGAAATTAAATCAATTACCCCTCATTAGTTTAGCACTGATATACACAACAGGCTATTCCAGATCCTGTCATCAGTCCAATGTTGAAGCCATTTATTTAGTTATCTTTCACCATTTTACCAATACTTTCCAAAATCTTTCAATGACATTCAACTCGCAGGACTTTACTCTCCATAGTCTGCAGCTTATATACAAAGCAAAATATAATTATACTGCAAGATTAGGTCACAAGTATCATTTGAAAGAGGAAAAGAATGATGGAACAGAAACCTAAATCTTTCAGCTAATACTTTTATCCCTTTTCCTGATGAGTATAACTCACCTTCCAGCAGTTCAACTTTTTGCTTAACAAGCAATTGGTCAATTTGTGTAAGGTACTCAAGGCCTGGGGGGCAGTTGCTTACAACAGGGGCAGGCATCCATCCTCCTGGGGAATAAAACATAACCGAGATACATATTAATATCACATAATAAAAGTATGTATATATATGCATTGTGCATATATGTGCGTGTATGTATAGAGGTGTGAATGTAAGTGGATGGGCCTTTCTTCGCCTGTTTCCTGGCACTACCTCGCTGACGCGGGAAACAGCGAAAAAAAAGAAAAAAAAAAAAAAATAAATAAATAAAATAAAATAAAATAAAAGTTAAGTTCTGAGCTTAAACTGCATGCAACAATTCTTTATGTACATCATATTTTATATTCATAAAAGTTATGTAACTTTCAATGTCTAATGATAAACTGAAGTACTGGAAGGCATTTTTACATCAACTACTTCCCCAGGAACAGATCCACTGGATTTCTGTAAAAAAGTTTATCTATTAAATTTTATTTAGCTCTGATTATAAAGAACAATGAAAAAACTTTCATATTAAAATATACAGTATTGTTAGATGCCATGGGTAGTGGGTTCCACTGATGCAGAGAGCATGAGCTAATTCATTTGTCATTACTGGCCTGCTGCTATTTGCCAATACCATTCTCTTTGTACCTGGAAACCTCTATGATTAACTAGGAAACACATTAATTTTCCTCATACAACCACATTCACTTAATGATATCCTACTAACAGCTGCTGTACACTATTTACTGTTAACTTTCAGCGAGTCCATCAGAAGAAGAACTCCTAATTCCACCTTTCAAACAAGCATTAATTTTTTTACTAAAAATTCAAAGTAATAAAAAAGAGATATTAAAAATGAAATGTGATGATGTTGGTGACTTATCAATACACTTTTAATTTGCATGTGCTTTTGTTACATGTCAGCCAAGTATAAAACCAAAATAATCTATCTTTTTTTGTTTAGAGAGAGAGAGAGAGAGAGAGAGAGAGAGAGAGAGATTTATCTCTGTAATCTTTGATGAATTGAATCATCCTCCCCCTCCTTCCCTATTACAAAGGGTGACCCTCAGTGTTCTGCCCTGTCTCTTATGCTATTCCTTCTTATCAGTGAAAACCTTTTTTATACAAATAAATAGATGCAGTCATATCATAACAACTCAACACCATTTCTCCACTTTCTTCAAATTTTCTGCATCTCTTGCTTAATGCACATCTAATCTTGTTATAAACATCCCTAAATAGTTGGATTTGTAAGGATTTCCCTGTGGGGAAGACAAAACCCAGTTAAATTAAATGTCTCTAAAAATCCAATTTCTTTCTAATTCCATTTCTAGAGCTCCTAAAAAATTTACCATCCCCTTCATGGCTCTATAATTCCACCACTCAATATAATAATCATTTGTGTTTTAATCACATTATCTTGAAATGCTTTTATCCAACCATCTTCTAATAATTCACTCACATCTTCATTCTTTATCTATCCTCCCGACTCCAACTGCACTATGTAAATTATCTATATCTAGAGCTCTTATTCTTTCTTTACCCTAACCTATATAATCTTGGGTTTAACATCCAAGCATCAGTGTTAAGTTTCTCACAAACTTTACACATAATAATTTTTGGCATTCACCAAAGCTTTTAGTGAAACTTTTGATTAAATTCAATTAAACTTCCAAACTGTAAATACAAACTCCTAAGAAAATCAACATGCCAAATTTGATCATGCTCAGTTATTTAGTCAACAAGCTAAAAAGAAACAAAGTTTACTCTCAAGCTCTATATGCCTTATTTCATTCAGATACTTAAAGTATCCTGATGGCTTGCCTTGTTAAAGAAAAAAGACTCTGACAGACAGATGAAGACAACACAAGATCAAACACATGGAAAAAAAAATATTAATATATAGGGTAAGTACTGTAAGGCTCCTGCATATAGGAAAGGGTTTTAATATCCTGAAAATGTCCTTTCGTTCATGCTTTACATAACATATAAAGAAATAAATGATGTACCCCTAGTGCTCATACATGGTTAGGCCTATTACACTGAAAGAAGTGAGAGTAATATCTACTGTAAATGAAACACTATATACATGTATTGAGGAAAACATCCATTGTTTAAAAAGAGCTCTACAAGCATCCACCTAATATTCTAGTTGAGACAACACTAGCCAAGGTATTACACATCATTTTACTGCTAACTGCATTTAGTTTAGTAGCCCAAGCAACTGTGCTGCTATGGTAACATGCACGACTATTTCTACTTTTGTATATAAAGAATAGAAAAATATGGGTTAAAATTTCATGCAGCTTAAAGAGAAAGACGGTAGCATTTGCTTAGAGAAAATTAAGAAGCAGATTATCTTGCTTTGGTTCAACAGCAGTTTAAATTATCTATCATATATTTTCTATACTGGTGAAGAAGTCTTTAGTGCATAACTAAAATATTTACTAATCTAAAACAAGTCGCCTTTAGAGGCAAACCAAACTTGTACCAAAATCAGAGAATAAAATGTATAAGAACTGTTGCTAGTAAAAAGACAGAGGCCTCTTTTCTGATATTATATACAACACTGTTTACGAAAAACTTAACACTTTACTTATTTATTACAGATAAACATTAGAGGAAGAGTATAACTATCCCCTTCCAAGAATCAGTAAAATTTTTATGTACACCACTGCATGAAAACATGCTTCAGAGTCTGAGGCCCCTCTTTAGATGTCAAATATAATAATAAATATCTTAACAAAACCACAAAAGATACACAAATAAATTCTAATAGGATATGCAACTTAGTATCTCTGTAAATTGGAAGCATTTAGGCAAAGTTTAATAAGCACTGTGCAAACCCCTGTTCTCCAGAGTCATTCTGGTGCCACATCAACAGCAAAAAGCTGCATATTCTTGCATTAAAAAATCGCATACCTGGTTGATCTGGTTGTGGTTGCTGAACGTACTGACCAGGAGGCTGATTAATGGGTCCCTGAGGACCTATTCCTGGTGGATAACCAGGTACTCCATACCCTAGGGATCAACAGTATCCTTTTATCATGTTACCAATTACCCAGGGTTGGAAATTCTGAGGATCATTGTCCAAAAGTGTTCAAATCAATTCTACACAACACAAAATCAGATTGTGATACTAACATTAAATGAAGTGTTCCCTACTAATACACATACTTTGCTAACCTAAACTACTCCTACTAACAGATGATATGCTTCAATGTTCATTTGTAGTACCTGAGATATTCCAATCATGACCATCTCTTGAAATATCTACAATTAATCAAAGACTGTAAAAATAAGAAATCTGATTTTAGAAGCACTACTGTATTAATTTCATGAAGACACTGTACTGACAATGAAAGATGCCAAGCATCACCTATACTGATTAGGCTGATGAGGCGTGGGTACTGACCTGGTTGTGCATATCCCGGAGGTGGATACTGGCCATCTTGAGGATATCCACCAGAGGGAGGGTAATGTTGTCCTGGAGGAGGATACGGACCAGGCTGTCCTGGAGGAGGGTATGGACCAGGCTGTCCTGGAGGAGGGTATGGACCAGGCTGTCCTGGAGGAGGGTATGGGCCAGGCTGTCCTGGGGCAGGATATGGCCCTGGCTGAGGATATGGGCCTGGCTGAGGATACTGGCCCGGGGCACCATAAGGAGGTGCACTCCCTGGGGCTTGAGGGCCATATACAATGTCGCCTGATTGACTCATGTTTGGAATTTCTAATACCTAAGTACTCCTCTGAAGAAGAAAAAATAGGTATTATTTTAACATCAAAAAGTTGTTTCTCACATATGTAAGAACATTCAAATCCCACAAAAAACTATAATAACTGATTATGAGAACTAATGCTGATATCAATGTCACCCATGTACATAATTACCTATTTGCAGGTACAGTAGGGGAAGAAATCCTATTCATAGGTCTGTCCCCAGAACAAAAAGCATGTGTGTGATTACTACTTTTATCTGTGTGTTATGGGGAGAGGTTACTCATGCTGTCATGTCTCTTAACCCTGTATATGTGTACCATGTATAGCATCATACCTCATTTAAGAACCACAAAGGACTATTAGGGAAGGTCCAGAGGTGTGCAACAGAGATGGTACCAGAATTAAGAAAGCCAAGTTAAATCTGCCCACTTTGGAAGAGAGATAAGTGAGGGGTGATCTGATCATAACCTTTAAGCTTTTAAACCAGATAATTCTTAAAAATGATGCAAAGTACTTACATAGCATAAGAGTGGTACAAGAATGGAATGATATGACTGTAATATTAGAGAATGTTGAAGAGATGGGGCCCCACGAGTGTAATACACCCTTCCCGTACAGTACAAATAGGTAATTACATACATACACACACAGAATGATATGACTGATACTGACAGCATACATAAATTTAAGAGATTGTATGATTGAGAACGTTCAGGAGATAAGCCCCACGAGTGAAAAACTTCCTTCCCTTAGGTAATTACACACACACGTGTACATATATATATATATATATATATATATATATATATATATATATATATATATGTATATATAC
>JAYMFT010309589.1:0-10137 GCA_038088735.1 Panulirus argus | reverse complement strand
ACTCAGCTGCTCCCAAAACACTTGCCTCTCAAGATCTTTCTTCTCATGACCAGGTGCATAAGCACTAATGATCACCCGTCTCTCACCATCTGCTTTCAGTTTCACCCACATCAGTCTGGAATTTACTTCCTTACACTCTATCACACACTCCCACAAGTCCTGCCTCAGGAATAATACATTGAAGGAAGCTTATTGGAACACAAAGTTAATGAAACTTAGTGAAGCTAATAAAAACTTTAAATTTGCAGTTGGTGATAAATAAATTCCAGTATACTCATAGGTACAGATGGTAGCATAATACAATTGTCAATGATCTCTTTGTGTTTTTGGTAGTGCTTTTGCATATGCCACACTTAAAATAGATATATGAAAAAAAATTGTTTTTTCAGAATACTGGAATCATGACTCCCTTCTCAGCACACCTAGATATGATAATTATATGACCAGAGATAGGAACTTCACCAATGGTCTGAGTGAAAAATCAGACCTCTGATTTCGTTGGTTAAAGAGAAATTTATTGATTTTTTTTTCTGGCCATTTCAAAAACTTGTAATAGATGAGACTAGTTGTACTCAAAGGAAGACCCTTTCATAAACAGTACATTTGATGTAAGTTTCACAGATCTCAAATAGAGTTATTTGTCCTCTCTGATTGTGAGACAGAAATGGTGATGGACTTAGTCATGTACACAGGCTTTGACACAGTTAATCCCAAGAATGACCATCTTGGCATGTTTGGGGTAGTAGCAAAAGTTATCTTGGAAAAGTACTTAGGGAAAAGCCCTTTCATTTACACTGATATTGGCTTGTGCCAATACCTGCTTGACAATCATACTAATGCCTATGGGACAATGAGGCAGATTGGAAAGAAAAACATGCTTAATTTCACCCAAAAATGCAAGTATATCAAGAGTGAAGTATTCAGTTCTGGTAGTATGCTTGTTCTGTGTTGGCTTGACAAATGTGACACTATCATGCTCACAACACTTCACAAGGGACAAATGAAGGATGGTGGTAAAGTGGACCAAAAGACTGGGAGTAAGATAATGAAGCCAGATGCTGTGATAAATTATACATGATATTTGCTCAGTTAATAAGTCGGTGGGCATATTGGGACTACAGAATGTATACGAAAATCAGTCAGGTGATGTAAGAAACTATTCTTTCATTTGGCTGATATGACTTGTTGAGCACATACAGTATGTATATGGTGAAAACTAGAAAGAGAAAAATCACAGAGAGAGTCTGTGTACAAAGTGTATGAACAGTGGAAGGAAAAATTTGAGTGCTGTAAACAAACTTGTTGCCAAAGATTTTGTTATGAAGCGCTTTTGTCTGCAGCTACTACCAACCAGGAAAAGTTACTCAGTGGCATTGTGAGGTGTGCATGTAGGCTAAAGAGAAATGCAAGCTGGTGTATACATGGTTCAAGGAGTGTGGTGTTGTTCTCTGCATTGGTGCTTGCTTCAGAGATTACTACTCTCTGAGGTAATTCTTAAAAAAAAGTGCAAATATGCATGTAGATATTGTAAATATATGTAAATTGTAACTATAAGTAGTGATGAGTATTATTAGTAAATTTGTGTCACATGGCTCACTGCTCCACTGCACAGTAAAATTTCATTCTAATGGAGTAATTTTGGTTGTTAGGATGGTCTTTTTGGAGCCAGATTCCATTACATCCTGATTTTTCCAAGAACATTAATAATGAGATATTAATAAGTGTAAAGGAAATTTACCTTATTCCTTAGATGATAAGTGTTCTTATAGGTCACAGACAGGCAGGCAGGCAGGCAGGCAGGCAGAGAGAGAGAGAGAGAGAGAGAGAGAGAGAGAGAGAGAGAAAGAGAGAGAGAGAGAGATCTGGAATGACCTGAAACACCTAATCTGAAACAGGTAAAAATCTTGAAGATGGGTAGGTAGGCTTCATTGGAGATGTAAGCTGGATTTATTCAGTGTTTGCTCATTGTTCTGTACTTCTTGGCAGACTGCTTAGGCTTGAAGAAGGTGTTAGTCTCCTTTTTCAACTATTTTTCCACTGGGTCAAAGGACCTAGACACTTCCTTAGTAATTTTATCAGTAAGGTGGTGGTATCCAGGTAGGTCAGTATCACCCCAAATTACTGCTGCACTTCTTTGACCTCCAGATTGTCCCCAACTTCATTGAAGACTCCAGGAAAGTCTTGTGCCTGAAATTACTTAAAGTCAGGTTCCTCTTCAGGTTCTGCATCACCTTGTTCCAGCCATGTTGGAGGATTCCCAAAGGAACAGAATCCCAGGCATCATCTCAGTTGATAATTGCATACTTGATGCTATATTTCTCCAGGTTATGCTGGGCCTTTTTGGCTTTTTCTTTCTACTCCTCATGGCTGATGTTGATCACATAGCAGTGGTTCAGCTTCTTCTTCCAGTAGAAACTCTTAGCAGACATGATGCTACCTTGATCCATAGGCTAGATTAGGGAGGTATTGTTGGCAGGCAGAATCATTGTGTTGCTCTCTCTATCCCTACTGGACAGTTCATTAGAGCCTGGGAGGGCTGGTTCATTGTCAAGGTGAAGCAGGGCCCTCACTTCATGTGGAACATCTTAACAGACTCTTGATGTTCCACATAACATAACAGGAGCTTGTGGAACCAGTCATAGAAAATATCTTAAGTAAACCATTCATTCTTGTTCCCATATTATAGCACAAGCAGATGGCTGACAATGATTTTTTTTTTCATCTACCCACAACAGGCATGAGGCATTGGGGGCTATCTCAGTTAGTACAGGTTATCACATAAATATATTTCTTACTTTTCTTGAGGCTTGGGTTCCTAGACATGCTTTTGGAGGCCTGACTGTTCTAAGGCAGCACTTGCCAGGAAAGCCCTCTCATTTCTGCTCTATAGCTGAAATGGCTTTAGGCTGCTTCTGTCAATGTCTGAGCATTCTTCAGAATGTCTTACCAGCATTGTCATCAGCACTCAGCATTGTCATCAGCACTCATTATATCCTCACTTACTTTTTTGTCACCAGTTCATGTGTAATACAGATATGGTGGAGCCATCCTGTGCTGGCTCTGAATGACTGCTCAACTAAGATCAGTTTGATAAATTTAATGGGTACATTCTTCAGATCCACACCAGGTATGAGGATTCGCTCATCACAGTGCTGCTAGTTCTTCTTAAGCACAGCACTGTTAAGTTACTCATACATGCCTTTCCTCATGTGTTTCCTAGAAGAGGAAGGGCCACTGTCCTGAGCACCAACAAACTTCTTATTTTCTCCTTGCCGTAAAATGTGCTTATACTAAGTCCATAGTCGTGCATGAGGCATGCTTATGATGCTCAATCATTTTCAGCTTTTTAGCAATACTGAGGTGTTTCCTGGACCTCTTGGCTCATGCACCACTGCTGTCATTTGTATATGACATGATGCATCACAAAAAGCAAGGCTTGCAATATAAAAAATATGCAGTTGTGCAAAAATACATGTCTTGACCAAGTGTGCACTTCTCTCAGACTGGTAGGCAGTATCTTCAGATATTTTCTCAAATTTGAAGACCTTGTTTAGTCTGAATCATAGATAACATTTTGCAAGTCACCCAGCATGTAACAGCTAAACATAAAGTAGATCAGATATTTCCAAATCCTATTGGACTTAGCAAGACCTGAGAAGATGCAGTTAAGTTTTAAAAAGGGGGAAGACTGACCTTCCCTTTTTTATGTGATATTATAAAGAAAGTCCTTGACAGATTGAGGATTTTCATTAATAAACATTACTTTAAGAATGCTAAAGCTAAAGTCTGATTTCTTTTAGATTTAAGGAAAATCCTCTAGCTGTTTAATTTCTGTGAAACCCTGCTTAGAATAAAGTAGGTTTTTTCTTCTTCTGTGAAGGTCTGCTTAGAATGGAATAGGATTTCTTCCAGTGAGAAGTTCTGATTGTGAGAAAACTGATGTCAACCAAAGCTAAGCTCCCTATGAATAGATCTTCATCTTATATGAACCATCAGGCTGCAAGTGGTTTCCTTAAAAAAGGAGCCTGACTTGACCATCATAGTTTGTGTGGAGAACAAAGCTTCAACTTTTCTCCAAG
Source organism: Panulirus argus (assembly GCA_038088735.1). Classification (NCBI taxonomy): domain Eukaryota; kingdom Metazoa; phylum Arthropoda; class Malacostraca; order Decapoda; family Palinuridae; genus Panulirus; species Panulirus argus. Next base: position 6,058 of record JAYMFT010309589.1, on the reverse strand, counting down.
AAAAAAGGAATCTTAAAGAGATACAACTGACTCTACCTTTGTTATATAAAGCCTCAGAGTCAGAGTCTTCCAACCAAAAGGAAGGAAACCATGGCTTACTAGGATTTGGCTGGGGCTCTTGAGCCATACAGAGAGGCCCCAAAACTTTCTCTGAGGGAAAGAAGGAAAGAAGAGTGATGAGCATAATAAGGGTTTTCCTCTGGGTTCCATTCAGCTTTTATCACTGCCTGTAATAGCTGCAAGCACATTATCCATAAGGTGAAGCATTCCTTTATTCAAAGGAAGTGTGATAACCTCTCCTTGTCATCCACTGATTGGTCTTTCTGGTGTTTACCTAAGGGCATTTCTGACAATTTTTTTGCTCTACTTTTCCTTCACTTTTCCATTGTGATGGTACTATAGCTGTCTCTCCCGTAGACAAAGCAACTCTCTTTGGTTCCCATTTCTCCTCTAACTTCACCCTGGATAACTAACATTCCTTCACCCCCTGATGATCCTCCTACTATTCCTGTGCCTCTTCCTGTAAGATCTTTTGGGACTGTGAAAAGTGCTTCTTTCTCTGGACACAGCAAGGCAAATGGTCCTGATGGCATCCATCCCTGTGTAATGAAGGAGTTTGCCTCTGAACTTGCACCTGTGCTTGCTTGTCTGTTCTGTTTCTGTTTAAAAACAAAAACTTTTCTTTCTCCTTGGAAGCATGCATTGATACATCCTGTCCCTAAGAAGGGTGACTGTTCTGACCCCTCTAACTATCGTCCTGTTGCTTTGACATCTACCATTTCCAAAGTCTTTGAATCCCTCCTCAACTCCCATACTCTTAAGCACCTTGAAAACCACAGTTATCTCTCTGATCACTGTTATGGCTTCCCTGAGGTGAGATCCCCTGATGACATTCTTTCCTATCTTACTAATGTCTGGTCATCATCCCAGAAATATTTTGGGGAGTCATATGTAGATGCCCTTGACATATTGAAAGCTTTTGACAGGTGTGGCATTGGGGACTCATCTCTAAACTCCCCTCTTTTGGCTTCCCTCCCTCACTGTGCTCCTTCATATTAAGCTTCCTCTCCAGCAGATCTGTCTCTGTGGTTGTTGATGGATCAGCCTTCCCCTTTTTTCCATCAACAATGGTGTCCCTCAAAGTTCTGTTCAGTCCCCTTCACTTTTTCTCCTTCTTTTTCAATGATTTCCTCTCCTGCACAAATAATTCATTGCACTCATACGTTGACTATTCAACAGTGCATTCATCTGCATCCTACAATTCTGATCCCTCTTCTCTCACTCAGTCTGCATCTCATCTTGACACAGCTTCCTCGGTAAACTCAGACTTGGACAGGATATCTCAGTGGGGTACACAAAATCTTGTTGAATTTAATGCATTTAAGACCTAGTTTCTATCTATCTCTTTATTGAAAACTCCTCACAGCTCTCATCTCTCCTTTTACAGTTCTGTAATTTCACCTCTTGATTCACTGAACATACTTGGTATTACTGTAACATCCACTCTTTCTTGAAAACCCCACATTACAGGAATAGCTAAGTCTTCCTCGATGAAACTGGGTTTCCTGTTTAGATATCAAAACTTCCCTTCAAAACAGATGTTTCGTTCATACAAGGGATTGATTCGTCCTTGAATGGAGTACTGCTCTCATGTTGTGGTTGGTTCTAGCTCTGCATCCTTACTTGACAGCGTTGAGTCGAAAACAGACTGACTTATAAACTATCCCAGGCTAACTTACAAACTTGACCCCCTTGTTCTATGCTGCAATGTTGGATCACTTTCCCTCTCCTATAGGTACTACTTTGGTTTTAGCTCTCAAGAGCTAGCTGCCTGTGTGCCCACACTACTATCTAGACCACACAATGCTCAGCAAGCTGTTGCATTACATGAATATTGTGTGGCCATCAGCAACTTAAGGGTGGGCCATTTTGACTACTGCTTCTTTCCCTACACATTGAAGGTTTGGAACTCTCCACCTTTTCATGTCTTTCCCAATAACTATGACCTGGCGCATTTCAAAAGACAGTTTTCACTTTCCCCAAAATTCATAAATACTTTCCCTTGTCTTTTCTTTTTCCATTTCATGATTCTCTCTATATTCCAATTAAGGCCTGGCCTTGATATGGACTTTTGTCCATGACTGGAGCCGTCAAAATAGAAAAATAAAGTTATGAGGGTTATCCCAATGAGGTTGCAATGATTAAGCTGTACTGGGTCCAACATTTGATTTTCAACTTTGGTGGAAGATGTGAAAGGACTTTCTTTTCTTTGAGACAAAGGAGCACCATCATTATAAGCATGTAATGGGGCAGGATCAGCTTGTACAGTCTGAAGAAGGCTGTGACTCCCAAATTATATGTAGGGCAAGGGAAGATTCAGGAACATCCTCAACTAGTAAGGTGCCTAAATGTTTAAACCAATAAACCCAAAGTCCTTTATCCTTTGTTGGTCAGTCTATGAGAGAAAGGGAACTCTGCCCCTCTTTTGCTCATGTTTCAGGTGGTAGACTCTCTCATGATATGCTCTTTTCTTTAACAGGACAAGTGAAGGAAATAGCCATTGTTCAAAATGTGTGCCAATAGAGCTAAGTGCCAAAATTCCCCTCTAACACACTTCCTGGACTAAGAAGCATTTTGAGGAGAAGATTCTATGATAAACACTCTTTACATGTGGGACATGAGGTTAAATGGGACGAGCACATTTGGCAGTACTGCTTGCTTTGGTCACTGCTACAGGTGAAGCCTGACACAGAGGGATGACAAGATCCTTCGTTTAGGGATACTGTAACCTGAAGGCTGTGCTAGAAAGGAGACACAAGATCATACAACAACAGAGAAAGCTGCTCAGACTTTTTCTAGACCAAGGATTACCTAACTATTTTAAATCATTGATTGGTAACATTTTAATCTTATTTTCTAATTATTCAGAAGAAAAACACACAGAGAAAAAAAGTGATATCAGAATGTAGTCTTTAAAAATTGCCTTAAAAACTATTTGATGTAGGTATTATTATGTGAAGTACATTGATTAGCCTGCATCAGCTAAGTCTCAGGTGCAGCCCAAGTTGAAATGAAAAACGGAGTTGGAGATAAAACAGGTTTTCTCAACTCTGGGTAGAGCTCTTCCCCATATATATACAAAACACAACTGACACATGATACAGTCCCTTAACTGGAGGAGAGTAAATGATGAACCCTTTCTTGTTTAGTATCCAAATATATCATCGGTAGGCAGCTTGTCATTACATAATGCTAGAAGGCAGTTTATTTATCATTGTATTCCCTGGTGATGACTAGTAGGATATTGAGTGATCTTGTCAATTGAACTTAAGTAAAAACAATACCCCATTGTTGCACCATAATGATTTGTGTGGTAATGGCTACCAAATTTACTGTTTACCCAGTAGAGAGATGGAGAAGGCCTGTTTTTACTTCTGTAGTGGTTGGCCAACACTGAAAGTTCATTAGCACATAATCAGTATACCAGCAGGGGCAAAGGGACTTTGTGGTTACAAGTAGGACTTATCCATATTTGTCTTCTCAAATTCCTCTATGAAGACTCAGGAATTGAGACAACTTGCCTCAGCGAGATCCTTGTGGCGCACTAGGAACTCCAGGTATGTATACCAGGGTCTGAATACCTGACAAAACAGCATTTCAAGATGAGCCACACCATAGGAGGGATGGATGAAATCTTTTGGCAGAATCAGGATAAAAAAGTTAAGGAGTGCTCAACTTCACATGGTGAGCCTAAACTATATTTCATATCTGTTCCTGCTTCATGTTTCCTTTAAGCTTTAGGAAAAGAAGACAATTTCAGTTTGGGCATCTAGAAACATCAAAATGTTGGTATAGAAAGGAAAACCCAAAGGTGTACTAGAAAAATACTCTTCTCCATAAATCCCATTTCAACATAAAAGCATTGGCTTAAGAAGGGATTACCTAAGATTTTTAGTGTCTTGGGACAGCCCATATCCCCATTTCATTCTGGTGCTGTATTTGTCAAGGTATGGGACTTGCCAGATATTACAGGCCAATCAGTTAACCAACTCACCTTAATTGGAGTGGGTGATGTGCATCCAAATGTGCTTATCACCCTCATTCTTTAAGAAAACAAAGTTTTTATGAACTGGACATTCCTCTCCTTCCAGGATCAATTTGTGGGAGCTACTTGTCTGCCAGATCATCAACCAAGTTCGTTAGAACTGAATCACAGGAAAATAGAAGCTTGACTGGTTGATGTTTACACTGAGGCTAGCACTTGCTTGAGCTTCAAAACATTATCACTGCTTTATTCTATGGCAGTACCATTCTAGTTGCTACCTCTAATGAAACCCCTTGTCTAGGGCCCTTGAACTTTAGCCTGAGAGAGAGAGAGAGAGAGAATGCAATCAAAATTTGAGTGAACAGGAAGAAACGGTAAGTTACGCTCAAGTACTACTTATGATGATATTTTGCAAGAAAGTAGGGCTGGCACATAGTGCTCATTACAGAAAAATCAAGAATTATGAAGAGGGATTCATATGAGTCATACATTGCCAAGTGTTATGGGTGAGATGAAGAGATGGTATGTTTGTGGACTGAAGGTCAGCAGCTCATGTGTGGGTAAGACAGAAGGAAAAGACAGCTATATGAGTTAAAGGAGAGGAGAGAGAGACAGACATTATCATATCAACTACCACATGCTATTCACCTTGTTTATTTCCATAATTACGTCATATCCCACTTAAAACATATTTCATTGCACCATCATACCATACCTTCCAAATTTATAGTTTCCAATATGACCACGTATATACCATTTAAAAACTGTTACACCATATAGACAAGTGTACATAGATGCACAAACAAGTAGTCACATAGATGTGCTTTGAATAAGAGGCAGCAACACTACTTATATAAAGAAATGCAATGTAAAATAATGTACGATATATTTTTTTTATACGTGTTTGCTGTTTCTGGCATTAGTTAGGTCATGCCAGGAACAGATGATGAATTGATCTCATTTGCTCACATCCACACTCCAGTTGTCTTGTATAATGCATTGAAACCAGAACCCCCATCAACAGCTAAGCCTATCAAACATTTCTGTGGTTTTCCCCAGCTGCTTCTTATGGTATATGTGTCAGTATATATATAAATATCTTAAGATATTAACTAAAGCCCATGAATCATACATCATTCTCTAAATAATCTAATTAGTTGAAAGAAAAAGGATACTGATCCATAAGACTGGAAAAGCTGGTCTGACTTCCTGTCAGCATATGAGCCTAGAAAATTCTGCAGTCAAGCAGGGAGAAGGAGAAAGTCGATGACATCATCTCTTTGGTGGTCTCCTAAGTGGCCAAGGGCAGGCCTGAAAAAAGTGAACAACCAATGCCGTTGTTTAGTGGATATCAAAGGGTCTGGAAGGTCAGTGCTCCCTCACCAGAAATGCTGAGGGTTAAAAGATCTTAACTGTATTTTTCTTTGAGAATATCCTTGAGAAACCACTTAGGAGAATGAAAGAAAAATTCTTTTTCGTTTTTGGAAAAAATGTTTTTAGATTTCTTTCTTGTTACTTTCTGTGTTTTACCATTGTACTTGATGCTCCATAAACTTAGGTTTCAGGATATTATACCCCCTCAGGTTCAACAGCCCTAAGAAAATTGATAGTTTGTTAAAAGTAAATTATACCATGAAGGTTAAGATCATGGTTCTATGATTTCAGAACTGACAGTGTAAATATTAGTCATACAATTTTTTTTTTCTATGTTCAAGGCCCCAGTCACAGACAAAAATCCACATCAAGGCCAGGCCTTAATTGAAATATAGAGAATTGAGAAAGGGGGAAAAAACAGACAGGGAAAGTATTTACAGATTTTTGAGAAAGTAAAAAACATGTCTCTTGAAATGAGCCAGGTTTTAGTTATTGGGAAGGACATGAGAAGGTAGAGAGTTCCAAGGCTTTGATGTGTTGGGAAAGAAGCAGTTACCAAACAGCACACCCTTGAGTTGCCGATGGCCACACAATAATCATGTGACGCAGCAGCTTGCCGAGTATTCCTTGGTCTAACTA
>JAYMFT010309578.1:0-10137 GCA_038088735.1 Panulirus argus | reverse complement strand
TTATTATTATTATTATTATTATTGTTATTATTATTATTATTATTATTATTATTATTATTGTTATTATTATTATTATTAATATTATCATATCATTGTCATTACTGTTATTATTATTATCATTATCATTATTATTATTATTATTATCATTATTATTACTATTATTACTATTATTATTATCATTATTATTATCATTATTATTATTTGGGGTGGTAGTAGTAGTCGTAGTCGTAGTAGTGTTATCGTTTTTCTAAAAAAGAAAGAAAAAACTCTTCTATCAGCCATACCTCTTAGATAATAACATTTTATAAGATCAGTTAACCACCTCTTGGTCTTGACAGTACCTGAATCGTCTGGGAACGCCAGATACTGCAGGCATAAGCGGTGAGTGCTACGTGCTAGCCCTGCTTAGCGGTAAAATCACGGGTACCAAGTACACAGTAGGAGAGGGAGGTGTCATCTCCAGCACTCCTTCTCACTCTCACTACCATCCACTTGCTCCTCCTCCCCCGTCTTCCTGAGACGCTCCGCACCCGAATATTTGTGACGTGATTATTGCGTTTATGCATAATATTCCGCTGCCATGCTGGGCCTGTTCCTGCAGCGTTAGAAATGCTATATGTTGGCTGGAATTGTTTGTAACTTGCTTGAAGCTCTACTGGTGCAGCGTGGGTGTTGCAGATGACCGGATGCATATGTGGGGCATGATTGTCACAGGCCTTAATGGAAGCGTTTTGTGCCGTGATGGGAAGTCGGACCATTTTACCAGAAGGATTTCTGATGTACTGACTTTTTTGCACCCCAAACATTGTCAGAAAATATTGAAATTCAACCAACACCCCTTTTTTATTGTAAATGCCGGTGATGCGTTGACATCATGCATTTAAAAAGTGAAGAGATATACCACTGTCCACACGCGCTGTCCACGTTGAATTTTAAAATTGCTTTGTCTGACCTGACTTTGTCCTGTGACACGATGGGTATTGTCTAACCTAAATACCCAGAAAACTATGGGCCTGCCGAACCTAAAGTAAAAACCCAAATTATCCTGGAATATACAATGTGCCTCCAGCATGTGTCATGGATTTAACGGTTGAATTGGTTATTTGCGCTATAAGCATGTCGACTGACGGGTCATCAAGGCCGTCAGAGTCACCTTGTAAACACTATCCGAGAAACTCTAGAGCAGCTGTTTCAAGCGTTCAAGATGTTTCCAAGACCACACATGTTCTCACTACAAGTAAGGCCTCTGATGGATAAAATGGCTGTCGACGGGTGAATGATGAGCCTTATATTAAGATCTGTAAGGTGTACATGAACTCAAAGGTGGACCGTTTTGATAACTGTTTCTTTCCCTACACGTCGAAGCTTTGGAGCTCTACCTTCTCATGTCTTTCCCAATAACTATGGCCTGGCACATTTCAAGAGGTGTGCTGGGGTGCTACCTGTATCTTTCCCACAGTACATCCTGAAGCTTTTTCTCTTTGATACCTTTTATCGAGCCACACCTCCCTGATTCTAACCTTCCATTTGCATTTGAATGTAGAGGTACACACAAGTTTCATGTCAGCGACTGTAAATTCACAAACCTTTCAGCAATAGTAACTTGCATAATGCCTACTTAACTCCATTTCTCAGTTTTCGCTCTCATATACATTATTTCATGCTATGTAGTTTCCGTGGCTATATCTTCTCTGAGTTTGGCTTCATCTCTGTTCTTTTCGTATCCTCATTTACAGTGTAATCAGATTCTTTTATTACATGAACACTTTTCCAATTGACGTATTGCACAGTATTTTCTTATTATTAATGATACTGTATGAAGTTAAGATCTATTAATATTGTGTATCAGCCTCTCTGATTCTAGTGTGCTCGGTGGCATACCAATACGGGAAATTTCTTGTATACTGTACGCTGGAAGAACCTGTTTCGTTAAGTGCCTGCATGCGAATCCATTTCTGAGTCTGTCTCTCTATAATTGAAATCCTCTATAAGTGAAACTTTTCCGTATCTTATAAGTGTATGTTCACTGCTTCATTCACCATTTTGATGGTTCGTTCACTGGTATCTTTGCATATTTGTTCTGATTCAACAAAATTCCTCCGAGGATTATGAATCATCACTATTGTGCGATTGTTTCCTTCAATCTCTTCTTTCTATGCATTTTTTGAGTGGTACATCATTCATTGTTTCTTGAAACTTAAGGTTGCTCTTTATCATGAACCAATCTTCCTCTTCCTTTGTCTTGTCTTTCCCTTCTTACCATTATGTATAACTCATGACAGATCAGGTAAGAATCTTATCTCTTAAGTAAGCTTCGTCGCAATTTTTCATCAAGAACGGATGTGTTTTTCATCATCTGATTCTTGAACACAATCTCTTTTCCACTTATTACCAGTCCATCTGCATTTGTATATATTATCTTCAGTCTTACATTCCCACCACTTACCATCCCTGAGCTCTGGTAGGTACTGGTAGGGTTGTTCCACTCTTTGGCCTCTCGATGTCTACCATGTTTTACCGTACGGTCGTATTTTGTTTACTTTTCCCTCTTTTTTCCCTTGATCCATCATCAGTGATGAATACCTTGCTGAATACTTCCTTGTTTGCAAGTTTCTTAGCCTGCTGAAGTACCTCCTGGCTACAACCTCTACTCTATGTTGAGATTGATTGCTACTGGTCGTCTCCTTATGTCTTGAATATGATTACCAGTTCTTTGTATATTTTGTCTCAGACATTGCAATTGTCACATCTATGCCCTATTCTAGGCTTCTGATCGGTATTTCTTCGTTCTCCAGTATTTCCTCTTTAGGTGGAATATGTTCTTCCACTGCAAAATTGGTAAGTGTTTTATATGTTAGCCTTCTGCTTCGTTAATATTTAAATTTTTCGTGCAAACCACTTGTCTGCTAATTCCTGCATTATTGAACCATTTCCCTCAAAGTCTCTGGTTTTATCTAGAATATTTCTAACCAACGAGACCTGATCCCGAATACTTTGCACTTTTTTAAACCTTTCATCTAACGGAAAATTTACTTCGCTGATTGTTCTGTCTCTCTCAGCAGTTTCATTTCATAATTTCCAATGTACCTGTGCTTCAGTGCCCCAAGGTCTGCGCTACACCGTATCAGTCATGACCTTTTGTTTCTGTTCAATTGACCCAGAGTTCGTTCCTGCTCCCCGTCCTCTATCAACTGTGTTACAGATATTTATTTTCTTTTGTTGTTCTCACTCGAGGATAGTCAGAGAAAGAATTTGTAACATTTTCTTCCGACACTTTTTATGCGTTGCACCGTCTTTCCTCTGGTTACATTCATGCATTCCTTCAGCTGATGTGATTTTGTCATCTTGTTAATCAGCTATACTTTTCACTTTCGTCCCATCCTCTTCTTTCTGATGACACTTTTCATGATCTTTGATTTGCTTCCTTATTTTCTCAATTTCTTCCCTCTACTGTTGCAACATCTGATCCCGTTTTTGTATACTTCAAAATAATTTCTCCGGCTTTATTATTCCAGAGGACTCGTTCTCTAATTCGGAGTTTTTCGTCGGGGGTTCCTCAAGTATCCTTCAAGGTTTCTGCGAAAATGTGTATTAGTTGAAAATAAAAACTTACAGAAGTCCGTTAGTTCATAATTCATAAACGGAGCTCTTACGATCTGGGCTTGGTAATGGTTGCCACAAAATTGCTTGTAAAGGGAAGGGAAAGAATGAATGGAGAGGATCGAGGTTCCAGAATATATTGGATGTTGCTCCCAGAGTTCCTTCACTAAGGAAAGATTAAAAAGCACTGCCCTAATTCTTCTCTGATTTTTCTTTTTTCTCTCCACACATTGTAAGACTTATAGAATCCCCTTCATCCAGTCTCCTCCTAGTAGACCTAGCCACAACTGTATCTGACTCAGTTTCTAATTTAGAATATAAAATTCATGCACAGCTTAGCTGTGGGCTCATAGTAAACCAACTCTCAGTTTTTAGAGCTCGGTCTAAAAGTGATGAACATCCTCACCTAAAATTCTCAGTACAAACCCTGTTGACGTACATAAGATATTGGATGATCCAACCCAAACTTATGGAAAGAAAATTATAGTCCCGAAAATATATAAGACTCTCAGACAGGCACATCAGTCAGCAGTTACTTAAAAGTAAGATACTATATTCTTTATCCACTGTTACATCCTTTATATAGTTTGTGTCAATATATTGTCCTTGGATCCTCTCCTCAGTGTGGCGGTTTGAATATATGACCCTGGTACATTCAGTACTCTTATCACCTCACACTTTGTCACAGTAAACTGATAGATAGGAGAAATATTGCGTTCAGGGGCCACTTTAGAATCTCCATCCTGTTACAATATGCCTGAGGAAGCTGTAGGTCATCTGAATCTTGGCCTAGATGTGAATGGCTTTTGTCTGCTGCTGCCGCTTACTTTTCGCTCTTAATTACCTTTTTGTACTGTACAAACATTTCGTCTCTTACGGATTCATCCCACGAATATAACGTTTCTTTTTCAAGATTCAACTCAGGCCATTATCTTTTCTACAGATTTATTGTGCGAAATATTTTTTTCTGTATTTCTATCTCACGACATTTTCCCTTTTACATATCCATCTTACAAACTCAATTTTTACCGATTCAACACATGACATACTCATTACTTGAAAGATCGTTGAATGGTTACTTCGGATATCTGTTGGGTAACCCATTACCCAGAAGTTTGTGTGAAGTAATCATATGAAATATTGTGTTGTCAGGTCAGGTCCGTGTGTTCCACAGGCCCCAGACAGAGGTCGGCTACACTCGCGTCCGCATGGTTCAATGGCTCCCAGTCCTACCTAGTGTCGCCTATGACCTTCCTGGCGCTCCTCCGCCACTAACACAAAACTCCCTTGGATTTTTTTTTTTATGTTGAAGGCACAAGTCGCGGAAAAAAAGTCCATATCAAGGCCGGGCCCTGATTGAAATATAGAGAGAATTTAGAAATTAGGAAAAAAAAACACGGAAAGTATTTATGAATTTTTGAGAAAGTGAAAGACATGTCACTTGAAATGAGCCAGGTCATAGTTATTGGGAAAGACATGAGAAGGAAGAGAGTTTCAAAGCTTCAAAGTGTAGGGAAAGAAGCCGTTATCAAAACGGCACACCCTTGAGTTGCCGATGGCCACACAATAATCATGTGACGCAGCAGCTTGCCGAGTATTCCGTGGTCTAGCAAGTGGTGGGGGCACACAAGCAGCCAGCTCACGGGAGCAAAAGCAACAGGAGGTGAAGAAGAAGGTGCAGGGGTTAAAAGAGAGCAAATGAGAGTTGGAGTGAGCGAATTATCAGCAGAATTTAGGGAAAATAAGTTGTTGTTTTGAAGGAGGATAATAATGTGCACAAAACAAGAGAACAACAAGGACCATCGGTGAAGAGGGCAAAAGCAGAAGTGGTAACGGGTAGTGATGAAGTGAGGACGAGATGGAGTGAGTATCTTGAACGATTGTTAAATGTGTTTGATGACAGAGTGGCAGATGTAGGTTAGTTTGTATTGGTACGGTATGCAAAGTATGAGTGTCATGGAGAGTGGTTTGGTGAAGAGAGAAGAGGTGGCGAAAGCCTTACGTAAGACGAAATGTGGCAAGACGGCAGGATTGGATGGTAAACCAGTTGAATTTCTTTAATAAAGGGGAGACTGTGTTGTTGATTGGTTGGTAAGGATTTTCATTGCATGTATGGATCATGGTGGTCCCTGAGGATTGGCGGAATGCTTGTATAGTGCCTTGTATAAAGGCACGGGGGACGAAGGTGATTGTTCAGAATACATAGGTATAAGTTTGTCGAGTGCACCTGTTAAGCTGTATGGGAGGGTCGTGATCGAGAGGGTGAAGGCATGTGCAAAGCATCAGATTGGGTGGGAGTAGTGTGGTTGCAAAAGTGGCAGAGGATGTGCGGATCAAGTGTTTACTCTGTTCTAAAGAAAATGTGTGAAAAATAATTAAGAAAAACTGATGGATTTGTATGCGGCATTTACGGATCGGGAGAAAGGATATGATAGGGTTCATATAAATGTCTTGTGGAAGGACTTAGGAATATATGGTGAGGGAGAAAAGCTGGCAAAAGCAGTGAGAAGCTTTTATCAAGGGTATGAGGCATGTGTACGACTAGGACGAGAGGAGAGTGAGTGGTTGCGAGTGGAGATGCGGCCTCTCTTCGTCTGTCCCTAGCGCTACCTCGCTAACGTGAAAAACCACGATCAAGTCTGAAACATATATATAGATAGATAGATAGATAGATATATACGAATACGTAAAGTAAATTATAATAAAAAAAGGTTAAGATAATATGCGTTTGACACTTCCTGATACCAGACGGTTATCTCTACAGCTAATCTTCGGCCTCATCCAAAAACCATCGTCGAGATGTGCTCGCCCCTGCGTGAAGCTGATTCCCTGACTTAAAATATATAATCTTCTCTTTAATTTCACGCCAGAGAGGGTTTCCATTCAGCCCCCTTGCCTCCCCCTCCATCTCCCTTCCCCCTTCCCCTCACTCGCTCCCCTGGAGAGGACGTTAGCGATGGAGATGGCGGGGGTGAGGATGGGTCGGTTTCCTCAGCTTACTCACCAGTTTCTCTTACTCACACACGCTTCACGAGTACCGTGAGAGACTCCACGACCCACACACACACACACACACACACACACACACACACACACACACACACACACACACACACGAGTGTAAAACTCCACTCCCGTTCGGAATTAATAGGCAATTACAGATAGGTAATTACACACAGGAAATGGAAAGAGGCGGGATTAGGGTCCCGTGGGGTTAAGACTCCCGCTGGATAGCGTGGGACAGAGCATATCCCAGTGTGTACCAACATTCGAATGACGCAGCACATCCCTGCCGGTGTACCAACCAAAAATCCCAGAGAACAACGTGTGACACATCAAATCCCATCTGGTGCACCATAACAGTCCCAGAGAAAGACGTTGTGGGATACAGTACATCCCAGCTAGTGTGTGTGTGTGTGTGTGTGTGTGTGTGTGATGAACAACCCAAGGCGCAGCGTTGGAGAAAACACACACCCTCAACACCAGAAGCAGAAGCATCAGCAGCTCCGGCAAAAGCTCCAGCAGAGTCCTGTATAGAGCAAGGTACTCCCCAGACCCCAGACGAGAGACGGCAGGAGATAAAGAAGACCGGTTCAGGAAAGAAAACAAAAAAATAGGGGAGGTTTGTCGACGAAAGGGGATTCAAAGGCACCCCGGATAGGGTGAGGCTACCCAGGATAGGGTGGGGAGGTAGTTCAAGTGAACCGAGGATAAAATGGAAAGGTGGCAGATGGCAAGGCATGGGAGGACAGGAGGTGCTGTTGAAAGGAGGTAACGGAGGTATGAGAAACTGCTGATTATAAAGAAGACTGAGAGAAAAAAAAAAAAAAAATAAAAACGAAAAATAAGTTACTGGTTGGAGGAGAAGAATTAGAAGGATAAAATGATGAAAAAGAGAAAGAAACACGAAAGAGGAAGAAGAGAAGTGCAATAATGACGTGCTGAAAGGAAAGGGGGTTTTCCTCACCTAGAAAGAAAAGGTGAAACGATACTTAAGACGGTGCAGACGACATGGGCTGACACAAGGAGCTGAAGACGGTGTCACGGGGAGGTTAAGATGGACAGGCGATTGAGGGATGGAGAGGTGGAAAAAAAGGGATGGAAATGTGATACAGTGGACCAGTTGATACAGAGATGACAGGTGATGCAGGGATAGAGGGGTGATACAGATGATAGGTGGACGGGTAACATAGGGATGGAGACGTGACACAGAGCACAGGTGATACAGGGATGGACAGGTGACTCAGGAAGAGATGATATCACAAGATACAAGAAAATATGAAAAAAAGAAAGACCCTTACGGAGAAAAGGGCCATATATGGAAGACCACAGCGATAAGGAAGATAGGGAACTTAAGAAAAAAACACTAAGAAAGGACGAAGGAGCTCTAGTGGGAGGAGAGAGGGAGGCGGTGAGGTTTAAGAGGCAAGTAGATGGTCCTTGAGGAGGCGGGAGAGGTGCAGGAGGGGCGCCACCTACCCGACAACCGGAAGCTGGGGAAGCCCTCCACCTTCCCTCTACGAAGGAAACACAAATGGACATGACACACCTGGACACCAGATATAGGCGGGACAAACCTGGCCTAATCTTGGTTGAGGAGGCCTATTTGGTCAACCTCCACACACCTGGCAAGCATCTGCTGACCGGACAAACCTGACAAGCTCTACAAACTCGCTTTCCACTTGGTACAAATAATCATCACCGTTCCCTACACTGTAATGGTACCAAATATATCATGACCAACTCAGGTTCTGGCAATAGTACACAAAGGTGTAAGTACAGCTTTGCTAAATATGATAATAAAACGCAAAAAAGAAAAAAAAATCGATTTCTAAGAGGCTAATTGTATATTTCAAAGGACTGTGTTTAAAAACCTCAGTTCCATAATATTTCACAATAAACGGTTCGAAAATACACATAACTGTGTGTGTGTGTGTGTGTGTGTGTGTGTGTGTGTGTGTGCTGAGTCATATCGTGTGTTATTACCTATTTGTACACAGGACAGGAAAGGAATTCTGTACTCGTCGCACTTGTGGAGCCGTCTACAACTTCCTTTGGGACCGACAATTATCTTTTTATAATTTAGGAAATACTTCGCTGTTAGTGTTTTGTGCTTTCGGCCATTACCTAAGACAGTGTGGCTCTGTGCGTCTGAAGTGCGCGTTTACAGGAAGACTATGATCACTCTCATCCAAAAATTCATGAGCAGACGTTTTCTCTTTTATGTCCAAAGATGACACAGAAAAAATTCAAGGGATAAGATTATGAACCTTCGAATGAGAACGTTTAAGAGCATAAATGGTAATTTTAAACGCCAGCTTTTGTTCACTTCATAAAATGTTACACTGAAAAGCTGGGAAAACCTCGTACTTATATTTATGTTACGTTGCTTTAACCTTACATATTCCCTCACCTTCTGACAGCCCTGTACAGTTTTGATCAACTTACCGCTGAGGTGGGGAACTTACCCCAGGATTAACACCTGCAGGTATAAGAGTGTTGTTGTACACGGTGCAAAACATATTGACTGATATGATATTCGTCTGCGTTCGCATGTTACCATCGCCCGCCGAGGAGGACCTTACCAGGACAACTAACGGATGCATCATTCCTCAAGGCGCCAAAATGTTCCATCAAATACATCTCATGCAACAGCCTCTTGTACACCTGGTGTATCATCGCGTATCTGAAATTCTTTTGACAAACATTCTTCTCTCTCTCTCTCTCTCTCTCTCTCTCTCTCTCTCTCTCTCTCTCTCTCTCTCTCTCTGGGTACAATGGCGTGACGTTTGACCCGACCCTGTAAGGATCGGGTCAAAGGCCACGCCATTATTATATGAAGTTCGTACCGTCGTGTTACTGAAGGGTGGGTCGAAACGTCGCGCTAATGAGGCAGTGGATAATAATATAGCCTTGGTGTAACGGCTCTTAACAGAAACACTTTCGGACATATTTTCGGGTACAGGAAATCCCTTCATGCGAGCTGTGGACACCAGCCAATGAATTCATCAGAGGAATTCCCCTGAGTGGGGTGGAGTGCTGGAGTTCTTTCCCCAAAGGAGCTTTCCCAACACTACAAGACCTCAACGACATATTTACGACACTTCAGCGGGTACTCCTACGGCGAACCCACAAAACAAAGACTCACTCGTATCTGTGGCCATTGAAGTCTTGGAGTCTGTGTTGTGATGAGGGAAAACCACCAACAGATCCTTTGTCATGAAAAAAATAAAATTCTGCCGATGTCAAAGACAGGCCGGATTATTTAACACCCAAGTCAATATTCCAAACAAGATCTTTTCCGCGCTAGTCTCTTGTCACGCTGACGAAGCAGGATAACGGCTCTAAGATCGCCGTCCTGGTGCTAAGGGTTCTTGACCAATCCTCTGTCTGAAGTGTTTGATATTGTAGGTGTTTGCCTGGGATGTCTGGTCTGTCACCCTCCAGAAGCAGGCATGTCACGGCCGAGAGAGAGAGAGAGAGAGAGAGAGAGAGAGAGAGAGAGAGAGAGAGAGAGAGAGAGAGAGAGAGAGAGAG
>JAYMFT010309567.1:0-10138 GCA_038088735.1 Panulirus argus | reverse complement strand
ATATATATATATATCTATATATATATATATATTGTCAAAATAATAAATGAGCCTGTGAAGCCTGGGCAGTAATGGGATGAGCACATCAACACGCATATAAAACCATGACCAACATACGTACAGGAGAATTAAAAAGGCAGAGGGAATTACGACCCGTCCACACGTAGCGGAACAAAGGACCCAACATTGACACAATAAATCAGCCGATGATGGCGCCAAAACAAAACGAAACAAAACAAAACAAACAAATCTAGCTCCAACTTGCCCCCCTAAAGAGTAATACATCCATGTAAGGCACCCATACTTCCCCCTATGCACCCCCCTCCTAGGAGTAGTGCTAGGAGTAGTGCATCCGTGGAAGTCATCCATACCTCCTCCTCCCTGGCCACTTACCGACAGGTCTCTGCGGCGGCGGCCTCCTCCTCCCGTCCCTGGCCAACAGCACCACAGGAAATACCGAGCAGAAAGGCAATCAGGTCAGGTCAGCGCAAACACGACTCCCACCACGACCATTACTCAACACGACACACGCGTGACCAGCGACCCAAACGACGACCTCCGCCCGGGCGACCAGCTAGCTGAACTGACGACGCCCTCTGTGCTGCTGGGGCACTGCAGCCAAGCCAGCCACGTTGCCCAGACGACACCCACGGTGGTGACACCCAAGTTAGCAGCGCCCCTCACAATGACGGCCAGATATGATAAGACAACCCCAACACACAGAGTCGGCTTGGAGTCACCGCTGGCTATTGTTCCCAGCTATACCATTATAGGCACTTGGGGAAGGCATGGCCGGGGGCGTGCAGCAGCAGCACCTGCAGAGAGGGTGTTTAGTTTTTACTGCCAAAGTGAGAATGGCTTCGACTGGACGAGTGTGTGAGGACTCGAGAGGAGTTGGAAGAAAGGACGAAAGGGAGTGAAGGAAAGAGGACGACTTCAAGGGGACGAATGTATGAGGACTGAGGAGGAAGACTTTAACAAGAAGAGTGTGTGAGGACTGCAGGCGACGGGGGACTAAATAAGACCCAAGTAGAAGCGTTTGAACGACCCCTTTAATCACCAGTCCACCCGCCACGGCACTGACAAGCCATTGCAGAGGCGCTCGACAAACCCGAGTGCTCGGAGTTATCAAAACAACAGGTGAAATATTAAGGCAAGTTACAGCGGCGCGTTGAGGGCCCGGTAAGGGAAGAGGAGGGGGTTGGTTCGTACTCTGCACCTCTCACGGAGGATGTAAACAAAAGCGCCGTGACCCACGACACGACGTCTTAAAAAGAGTCAACGGGGCACGCCCTTTTCTAAATCCGGGGAACTACGCGCTGGCTACAGGGTGAAAGGCAGGGTGTCGAGGGAGGGGGGGGGGGGGAGAAAGTTCCAACAGCAGACATCAACTGTACACGAGGACTGAAAGGAAGACCTTCCGTCGTGTGGGATGGATACCCACACTTAACCTTGTTGGATTTTAGTACAGTGTCATTGCTCTAACTCTCGTGGTAGATGGTTAGACTTTGGGCCATGAAAGACTTGACCTTTAACCCGATCCTTGAGAGGTCAGGCCTCAAGGATGTACCGTCATGCTCGACAGGGTGAAGAAACTACAAGGCAGGCAAGGCGGACCGACGCACTGCTTCAGTCTAGCGTCTCCTGGTCCCCCGATGAGGTGAACGAGCCGAGGGACTTGGGTTGGGTTAAGCCTGGTCGACCTTCGAAATGCCATGCTAGTAAACAGCTTGGCTAGAAGGCAATGCTGTAGCTCTGCTATACGTATATCTCCACACGAGAAGAGACGACCAGAAAAAAATCTACGGTCACACAACGCTGAAAAAAAAAATCAAATGTACAAAATATGTTGCTGAATTGTTTACATTCAGTTTCAGGCATTCTGTTCATATACAGTCCCTCTCTCCTTGAATGACGAACGAGATCCCTTCAGAATACTAACATCATTACCAGTATAACATCATCCGCATCCACGGGTCAACTTCGCCACCTGACTAAACATTCAACCTAGTTTGACTGTAAAACACAAGCCACGCCCGCCTCCTGACCTGTGGCACGGGGTACGGGGCGCACAGGCCACGCCCACCTCCTGAAGTGTAACACGGTCAGAGGAGGACACAAGCCACGCCCATCTCCTGACGTGTAGCAACGGAGGAAGCGGGACACACTGTGCCACGCCCACATCCTGAACTATCCAGGAAATCTTTTTTTCCCTTCTCCTGTTTCATCTCTCCAGATATTTAATAAAGACCGCAGCACGGGCTTGGTGGTAATATAGGCCACATTACAGGGTTGGTAGAAATAAAGACAGTTATTCAATATCTACATTTAATCTGTTCATCATAATTAGGAAATTATACGATGCAGTGGTGAGGTCACCAGTGATATGCTCTGAACACGTTTCGGGGGGATCAGGTTCCTGAAAACACTGACACAGAGAACAGTAACAAATGACTGGCATTACAATCTTAAAATCCACGTTAAGAAAACAATCAACCATGGCGGTCTGCAGCGTTACCCAGTCACTCCGACGCGCGTGTCTGCGTTACCAATGTGACGAGAACATGACGAAGCCCTTCGTTCTCGACCTGCAAGCCATATATACCTGCTAATCCGATCCACTCCGTAGCATTTGCATATGCAACACCGAACTTTCATTACTACTCGACAAGTGAAAGCAAAAAAATTTTCAAGTCTCCATATGGACACAACCCGAGTTCCTGTTGGGGCTAACTCCCCCATATAAGGCAGGAGGGTGTAACAGGATCAGCGGTGGGACCTGCTACAGGTCCGTCCTCCACCCCTGGCCTCCACCACCACCACCACACTTTCACTGGGTGCTCCACCAACACTATACCCTGGCCTCCACGGGCACCACGACCACCACACTTTCACTGGCTGCCCACTCAGCCTGCCACCACAACTCACCATTAGGCCATACCCACACAAAACGACACTTTCTAAACACAGTCTACCACATTCTCTACAGACGAGAGTTATCAATCTTTTCTGAGGGCGAAGACTTACCTTGCATGCGGCTTAAAGGGAAACGGATTATCTGATTTTCCATTCGAGTTTGTGAGCCTTAATAATGTCACTGGAGTGTTGCCCTTTCTTACGTCCCATTTTTCGGAGAATTACGTTTGACCAACGAGTGAACTACAAAAAGACCTCATGACGATATGACTTTAGAAACTACTTAAACACCATCAGAATGGCTTGAGATTGATATGAATCATGTGGCAAAAGCAACCAGCCCTATGTACAAACACAAACGCGTACTCATCCACCGGTTCTAAGAGGCTACTGCACCACTTCAGCCACCGTCACCTCCTGCCACCCGGAGATCCCTCGTCCCCGAGCTGCAGTTCGGCACCACAGCCGCATCGGGTCCACCCAAGCTGGTACAGAGCACTACAAGAGCGACCCCATCCCAACCACTTGCCCCACCAGCACTCTCTTGATCGTCTGTCTAATTTCTCCTACCTCTTTCACAACCCATTTCTCTATTTGGCGTGTATTTTCTCTCTGTATCTTTCTGGACTTTATCTGCACTTCATTCAATACACCGGTAATTATCATCATCATCATCATGACTGCTACTCCCACGCAGGCCCACAGACAACCAGCATAATAATGCATTTATAATATAGTTATTGTTATTACGTTACAATTACCATTGTTATCATCTCTATCATTAGAGGACGTCAAAAGGTTTATAGGCCCACTCACTCTGCCAGTTCTGGGAGACTGGGTTCGACTGGACGAGCCGCCCCTCACACGCGTCATAACTACCTACACCAGGCGGAGGGGAACAGACTCTTGGCTGACTGGACGAGGCACGCCCTACGCACCATCTCCGACGGCAGACCACAGCAGGCGGAGCTGTGGTGTGGTGGAGGCGGCGGGCCCGTCCGCCCTTGACACGGTGTCCCTGTGCCCCACTCGTACTGTGGTTCTCTACCACAGGTGGCGGGAGTCACCGGGACAGGACCTTGATTTTGGAGCCCCCCCCTCCAAATGAACGTGCTGTCCTTGCCCGGGCATCACCATGACGGCACGTTCACAGTACCCAGAACCACCACGCCCCGACCGCGCCTGCGGGACCACCGTACCGCGCCCGGCAACGCCTACAGGACCACCACGCCCTCACCGCTGGTGGTGAACCAGCCCTGGACTACCTGTCCTATGCTACACACACACGCACA
Source organism: Panulirus argus (assembly GCA_038088735.1). Lineage (NCBI taxonomy): Eukaryota > Metazoa > Arthropoda > Malacostraca > Decapoda > Palinuridae > Panulirus > Panulirus argus. The sequence goes on along the minus strand of JAYMFT010309567.1, from coordinate 5,930 downwards.
CTACCGAAGGCTAACTGCCCTTCACTGTAGTCCTCAACCTTACCCCTACTCCAGCAGGATTCCAACCCTGGGCCCAAACTCCACACCTACTGTTGGGCACATTAACACCTCGGGACCTGCACCACAATGCGTCTACTGCTACGCCTAACTTGCTGTGGCCGGTACATATAGTGCTTAAAGAATGTGCACACACTCACACACACACACACACACACACACACACACACACCTCATGACTCGTCATAGGGGGCCGACGTCGGCCAGTCGAGGGGCCTGCCATCGGTCTGCCGCACCAAGAATCCCCCCACACCTGTCGGGTCCTTGCGGCAGGGCACGCCGAGGGTCGAGTGCCGACGCCGTCGCTGCCGCTGCTGCTGCTGCTGCTGGCGAAACCTTAGGAGGGAACACGGAACCCGCCGAACCCCGTTGGTCTGGGGTCGCCCCGGTATGATCCTTAACGGGCGCTCCATTCATTACGCCTACGGTGAGTACGCTGTTGCTGATCCTCCACACACACACACACCTGGCCTGACGCGAGGTGGGCCCATAGCCTCCACACACACACACACACACACACACCTGGCCGGCCATCCATACAAGGCTTCGGCAGTTAGTGAAGCTGATCCTTTTGTTGTGGGACGGACATGTGGGCGGGCACAGCGGATTTCCATACCGCACGCCCAATCTGATCCAGCCCACCTGCGCTCACTCCACACACCACAGGATATCAATATAGAGCAATTTTGTCCTTTCCGTCACCTAATATATATATATATATATATATATATATATATATATATATACAAAGAAATAAATCGCTACGGATTGCTACAGCTACCTTTTAATTCACAAAAATCTTCCATGAACATCATCACAAAGGCTGGCCTTTTTAATTGCGTCCTTCGTCTCTTATCGGCGGGGATGGAGAACACCAAGGGCGACGCTCAAGATAACATCCGCTCACAAAGACTTTCAGCACGTGTGGGTGTGTAGACCAGGAACCAACATACTTCGTTATCTTATCGCCTCCTGCGGGTAAAGCATGTGGCGCGGCGGCGGCTCCTCCTCGCCTTGGACCCCTTGTCTATAATACACCCGCCCTCCCGTCTTCCGCCCTGCTGGCTAGGTAGGGTTCACACACACCCCGCCTCCCCTCTCTCAACCCACAGCTCCCCCAGCTAAATGTCGAAGCCCTAGCTCCCTTACCAAAAATTATACACCTGATCTATATAATCAACCTTTCAGGAATATAGCGGTACGCGTGACGCCGGTAGGTGGTGAATACATGTAGGTGGAGGTCAGAGGTCATCACACACACACACACGCACGAACAGGGCAGGGATCCCCTGACTAATAGTGAACGAAAGAAGCTAAACAGAAAACATGAGGATGGAGAGGGGGTGGGAAGAGAAGAGGACAGGGAAGGGGGAAAGACTAGAGGATAGGGAGAGGGGGAAGACAAGATAATGGGAAGGGGGGGAGACAAAGGAAGGTGGAGGAAGGGGAGCAGACAACAAGTGAGCCACAGTGGGCGTGTGACGTGACACATGTGGTGTCGCGCAGTAGACCTGGGTGCCACCCGTCAGATGGTGGTGTTTGCCACTGACAACGACCACCTGACAACTACTGCTGCCACTTCTGACCCCTTATACCACACTACACCACACACGCATCTGACACCACATTATACCACAATACGCAACACACACACCAACGGCCAACCGGTCCAGCTTTAAACCGAGTCTCATACAAACCCTCCCCAGAAGGTGGACCCGTCGGACACAACATAAACATCCTCGAGTCAGGAGCTTCGCTTTAGTGCCCACCGGCTGTACAAACACAGGAGGAGGGGAAGAAAAAATGTCGGGACGTCGTCCACAGCGAACCGTATGCCCAACTTGCTACAGGTAACGGCAAGGATCTACAGCACTGATAGGATGCTTACGAAGGACTTTCGTAAACCGTCCAAGGATGATGTGTGAGGATGACGACTTCTAGAGCATAATAAGCACCAGCGCGCGACGGACGCAGTCCTGGAGCTCCTGAGCGTGGAACGTAACACGTCCTGGTTACGTTCATCTACGTGTGTCAACCAACAACCCCCCTCACCCCCTCCCCAACCCTCTCCAACCCTTCTCCTCCCCTCTTCCCATACAAGGTGACCTCTCCCCCACATAAAGACAAAATGGGGGGAAGGAGGTGGGGGGGGGGGGTCGTCCCCTACCCCACATGGCCCTATCTGACCAATGACCAGCACGGGGAAAAAAGAGAGCGAACTGTGTCCCCGAATAAGGCAAGGGTGCGACAGTTCGATCCCGGGACTGGAGGGGTTCGATCCACGGTACTGATGAACGCCAGGCTTACACACACACACACACACACACACACACACACACACATAGGGGAGAGGGAGGGGGGGGGGCTGACGACAACCCAAGGATGTGAGGCTGGGGTTCTGCCGTGCGTGCTCCCCCAGGTAGCCGCCCACAGGCCCTTAGGTAACTCACTCCCTGACCATCAGCAACACTAGGAATGAAACACTAAACCAAGGTGGAAGCCACAAAACCCCGGCTGGCTCAACACACGATGAACAACACCTCCATCACAACACCTTCAGTCAGCTGGCATCCCCCACCTCAGCGTCCGCACTTCTTGCGCCGACCAGACCAGACCAGACCAGACCAGACCAGACCCCAGCCCCTGGGGGACCTCGGCTCGACCCCCGGGTTCACCGAGGACCTCATCATGGCGGCACCCACCACGGGACGAGTGTGGCATTAGTATGAGCAGCGGCGGCAGGCAGGAGCCCAGGCCAGACCGACCAGCCAGGCAGGTCCATCCCACGCCGGGGGATGCCAAGACCTCGGCTTTAGGGAGAGGCAGTCCGGATGAGAGAAGCGCTCTCGCTCTCTCCTGCCGGAACCCCACTCGCTACATCTCTGGCCATTGTGGTAGGTGCTACTTAACACACACACACACACACACAGAGGTCTCCCTCCCCCACCCTCTTCTGCAGATAAGCGTCACACTCAGACTCACAGCTACGGAAGGAGGATACAAAAGCAAAAGAACATGGCGTCCTCCCCTCCGCCACAGGTACAGCGAGGAGGAGCACGTAAGTCTCTGCCTGACTCACAGAGTCGACTCCTACCACACACACACACACACACACACACACACACACGGTCCCCTGCTGCGTCACGTTACTGCCTCCCTTCCGCTGTTGCTATGACAACAACCCACGTACAAGCACGCCACGCAAATTACTAGGTCAACGGCTATTGCACCTGAGGACTGACGCCACACTGCACCAACAACAGCGGCCTTACGCCCTGTACGCCCTTCGGTACACAGTTATTCCCTTTTTCTATAAATCAACACCAAATTCCGTTCACATCAACCAGCCTACCGACGCACTACGTTGGCGTGACACGGTCTCTGTGCAGGTCTGTGAGGTCCCGGTACAGACACGTCATGACACCATGCAAACTTGGCTGTACAGTCTGTTTGTAGCGTCTCGGTACAGAAAACATCAGGCATGTAACCCACCCGGGCCATGGCTGCTGACACGTCCATGTTACGGCAAACATCCACCAGGGGCTGGAATGTTTATTCTTCCTGGCAATTGGTTCGTGCAGGGTAGCGCCCCGTGTCTCCGCTCTGCTCCTAACTTTTGTGCTTCTTGCTCGTTCTAGTCGTCACAGATCCTCAGTAAATGGGAGTATATGTATGTAATACACGTATGTGTACACACAACTGAATGCCCAAATCATGGCCATCTCATTAACGCTTACATATATGATACCTAAGCATTTATCGACCAGACCCACTGGGGACGAATAACAGGTAGGCTGACAGCGGACCGACTGCTGCCACCAGGATTCGACCCTATTTGGGTTGCCTGTGAATGCGCCATGGTCAACAACGCTAACCGCTACAACAGGGACACACCACGGGTATCAATATCACCTCTGCGAGTACTAGTAACTAATGGATGAGACAAGGATCGTGAGCCAACACAAACGTCTTCCTAGTTTTCTCCTGTAGGTAAACCATCGCGACAAATCCTACGAGCTGAACTGTAATGAAAAAATAGTCAAATTGTTCTCGAATTCATCCAAGATCCTTTTAGTAATCTGAGTAACAAAGACAGACTACATAAATCTTGTAACTAATCCCTTCAAGCGGTCATTACCGCCACAACAACCACATCCAGCACAACCACAGCCATCACAACCGCCGCAACTGACGGAACAACAACCATCAGCGCCACCACAACGTGGTCAGTAAAGGGGAAGAGATCGACTCGGAAATAATCCTCACAAAATCTGGCATTCAATCTTACCTGATGGGAAGGACCCTCTCCTCCATCAGGACCTTCCTGCAGGATCAAGCGGCACCGTGACAGACGTTGAGGGGATCCTGGCCTCCACCCAGGACCCTCCTGCAGGATCAAGAGGCCACCGGACAACCGGGAATTGTGTGTGTGTGTGTCCGTAGGTGTCGTGACCCGACCCGACCCCCAGCCCACGCGACCCCTCCTCAAATCTTCCTTATTTGTAGGCCCCACGCCAGGCCGCCCGCCGCACGCCATCTCCCGAATATCTGAGGAGACATACGACCAGAGAAAATCGCTAAAGGAGGAGAGAAGGAAGAGGAAGAGGAGGAAGGGGAAAAACAAGGAGAGAAAGGAGAGGTGAGGGAACAGTATCACACGGGTGTACGTGCGAAACGTAACGAAAGCCCAGACGCCCGACACGTTTAATAAAGACAGGCAACGGAAGACTCTGGCGATCTGAACGCTAAATAATGACAGACCTGATGGTCTGCACGCGAGCGATATCAAGAGACCCCCGATGACCTTCACGCGATGGGCAGAATACCTGATGGTCTGTCTACCACCGAGGATGTCATCCTGCTGGGGGACGGCACCGACGACACCTTCAAACAGTAGGACTTCAAGAGCGTCGTCCTCCTCCTCGCACGCCACTGCGAATGGAGACAACAAAGGGTCGTGAACACGACCAAAGGAACGAAACCATCATCAAGAAAGACGTTCCTCCTCTCGGCCGTCCTCAGCACATCCTCACGTACACAACGACTCATGCACAACTGTCCTTCGCCTTGGGAGAATTGCAGGGAAAAGAATAATCCGGAAAAAATACAATCCGTCATACACGATCTCTCTCTCTCTCTCTCTCTGGCAATGTCTCATCGGAGGTACCAGCTGGCTGGGAAGTAGTGTCGTCCATACCCTCATGTACCTGACGCTCGGCCCCAACACAACCACTCATCATCCCAGGCGACAAATTCCGGTGGGATCTGCATGACGAAAGCGGTTACAGAGGTGTGGGGCATAGACTGGCTGTGGCTCACGGCCACCCAGCGGCCTTGGTGCAAAGCCAGGCGCAAGGGGGAAGGGAGGGATTGGGAGGGATGAGAGGGAAGGGGAGGTGGGAGTAGGGGGAGAAGGGTTTGGGGTGAGGGAAGGGAGGGAGGGAGGGAGGGAGGGAGGTGCATCGTGGTGGGTGTGGCTAAAGTAGCAACAGTCCTTCCATGGCATGTGTCTCCAAACACACACACACACACACGCACACACACAGACGCTACAACTGTCTTCAACTGCCGCTACCCTGTGATACATTACGAGCCAGGGAAGCAGGGTGGCACTTACTGTTACCAAAAAAAAAAAAAAAAAAAAAAAAAAGAAAGAAAGAAAAAAAAAAAACACGGCAGCAGCAGCAAGACAGAATAATCAATACACAGAAAAACAAACTCCGTCTGGAGCCGCTAAACCCGCTCCGTCTTAAGGTATCATAATAAACAACAATCATTGTAGAACTTTATGGTACATGTGCGGACTCCAGCTGGCTTTACCACGCGTGACACTGCCATCAACACTCCTTGGTACGGAAGGTCTAATGCCAGCG
>JAYMFT010309556.1:0-10138 GCA_038088735.1 Panulirus argus | reverse complement strand
ATATATATATATATATATATATATATATAATCTTTTTTCTTCTTTTCCAAATCTTCTTCTTCCCGTTTTATTCACATTTTCCACCCTTTGTCTCATTTTACCCATCCGTTCTTTCTCCTCTCCTATTCTGTAGCCTCCTCCTCCCATCTCCTCATGTTCATTATCCGTCCCATCCTCTTTTCTAATCATCATCATCCCTTCCCCTCATCTTACCTTCATTATCCACTCTGCTCCCTCTTCCTATTTTCATTATGCACTCCCTCCCCTTGTCCCGTCTTCATTATCCTCCTCATCCTTATTTCCAGACAACCAAAGCAAATTAAAAAACTATATATATGGACGCCGTGTAAGGAAAATATCAGCTATTAAAGAAAAAATTACTTTGTATTTCACTCGTAAAGAACAGACTAGAAACATTGTGCAACGTGACAACGGCGGATGGATGCACAAATAAATAGTTAGCCACTGAACTGAACAGATCCTATACCACTGCAATGGGTAAATTAAAGAATAAGATACTTTGGAAAAAAAATTGAAACAGTTGATAGCCTAAGAGAGGTAAATAATCCAGCACAGTTAGTAGAGACTACTTGGGCAAAATCATCCAACCCAGTCGGCGGACTACCTAGGCAATATTGTCCTGAGCTCAGAGGACACACAAAGGAAAACTGTGACACCACTGGGATTTGGAACAGTGACCTGGCAGCCATCTATATGGTCTGTCAATTATTCGAAGAGTTGAGACTTCTTCCAGGCAATATCTGACTTTGTGAATCATTCATATTATTCTCAACCGCTGCGGAGGAACATCAAGACTTGTGGTTGAAGTAAAGGTTCGATTAATCCAAGATGTTTTCCTTAAGGCGATGGAAAGAGGGATTGCGTAGACCATGTCTGGAAAGGGATCTGACGATAGTTACAAAAAAAGAAGAAGAAAAAAAAAGATCAACGCCTTTGTAATCAGAAAGTATTCGACACTGACCTAAAGAAGGTAATGCAGATGTAGGCATATAGTCATCAGCACAAAAGAACCTCTAATACGTCTAACGCAGTCCCCTCACTTACAGTTTAGTATGGGTATATTCCTATCAAGTATGTCCCATGCAGCCCAGGACATCGACTGAGCTGCGATATGCGATACACTTGTATCCTTCACCAGATGTAGAGGAAATGTAATGCTTAAATGACGACGTTATCCCAGTACTGAAACGTTTATATCCGGAAGAAGCCTAATGGAACCAACAGTAGAAGGGGAACGTTCCAGATGGTTCTCTGCCCACTTGCTAAGTATGGATTTGCCTTATGACTTCAGGCTAACACACTCACACTGGCTGCCAGGTTGGAAGACCAGCAACGAGCGTCTGGTAGGATTTTAGAGGAGGAATTCAACACCACATTGTTTGCAGTGGTAGCCCAGTAGGTGTCAGTAGTAAATAACCGTCAGCACACCTAAACATAATGGAACAAGTGTCATTCATTAGACACACAGCTCTGTAAGATCTTTTAGTGATCTAAGAGAGCGGCAAATAAGATCGGAGGCAATACAGCCACCTTATTTCACCTCACTCCCTACGGGACGAAAGAGTCAACCTGAGACATCATTCCATGCAACAGCTGCCTAACTGAAGCGATATACGAGGCAAATGAATGCCTTACAATAACTGGGACATCCATGCGCTTAAGCAATCCACAGAATACCTTGTAATGTTCCTCTTCGTAAAACAGAAATGGAAACATCAGTCTCTTCATTACAGAATTACCAAGCGAGTAATAATAGTGAGCTGTGTCTCTGGCCAGAAAACTTGGAAAACTGCACAAAGTTGAAGTAAAACTTTCTTCATATGGAAGGCGAAGAGCAAACGTCTTAAGTTCAATCCTCAAATAACTTCTCTGCAATAATGTTAGATATTTCATTACCCCGAGTCAAGTGCCGTCGCCCTGTTGTCTGTTGTCTGAGATGGACGATAATGTCCTCGTATTTGTGGGAACAAGAATTAACGGCCAAGTGTTTGGCGACTGGAGACAGACCTTGAGAAAGGAGGCTTAAACGACTCAGATATACACCGAGTCTAGAGGCTTCCTATGGGAATCCATTTGAAAACTCATCAAAAGCAGAGTGCGATCTCTGTTTCACATGAGATGATTTGACCAAAGATGATACTAAAATGTGTAGTGGGTTAACTTCAGGGATATCATCATCATCAGTTTTCGGTAGGCTTAAAAAGACACAATTCCGACATCTTGAATATTCTCTGTTGTGCCCAAAGAAGACACACTTATCATCATCATCATTTACGTCATCCATTACTACAGTGATCCTTGTAGAAGAACCTCTAACCGCTCTGTAGTTCTCTACAAAACCACAAAAATTAGAAATCGCTACGGACACGACCAGTTACTTTCAAATATCATCTATCTCGTTCACAGTCCATCTGATATCTTGATGATAGCTAGCTCGCATACTGCGTCGTACTGAATTCATGATAACCCCGATCTCCTTGACAGCCCAACTCCCTCCACAATCATCCTTTCTTCGTTAAAATAAAGATTTTTCTCTGAAATAAACAATGAATGAATTCCACCCTAGGTTCTCTTTCATTTTTACTATTAATCTCTTAAGAAGGTGACTGCTGCCCAATAGGAACTGCTGTAAGAAAAGCCAAGAGATTCTCTTGATATGAAAGACAGAAATCAGGTGAGCTTATGGGCCGATCATGGGGCTATCAGCTGGAGGACAGTAATGGCATACTAGACCCCCTAATCTGAACAGATGAAGACTATAGTAAACCAGCAGGTGAGAGGAAGCAGATGGAGACAACAAGCTGAAGGAGAAAGCAGAACGTGAGCTCCATCCAGCAGAATATCCAAGTGAACACTGCATCTAGTGCTATAAGACAACCTTGCCTTATGGACCCACTAACCAGTTGACTTCTGGCGCACAGATATTCTGGTATGCTGAGACTCTGATACACTGAAAGACTCTTTTACATACTGAGAGACTCGATGATATACTGAGAGATTAAAGTATACCGGAAGACTGTTATACAGAGTGACTCTCTGATATACTGGGAGATTTGCAATGAGAAACTCTGGTGTACTAAGATACTCCATGGCATACTGAAAGACACTGTTATACCGAAAGACTCCGTTATACTGAGAGACTCTGATACATAGAAATATTCTCGTATACTGAGAAATTCTGGTAAAGCTGAAGAATCTGGTGTAGACGTCAGTGTTCAAACTTACTCCTAAACCCAGGAAAGGTACGTCGCCGTAACATAAGAGACACTTGAGAAATAGATAGGGTTTAAACTTACCAAAATTAATTTCTTAGCCACCAGAAGCTCTCATTGTATATCAGTACAAATTGTCGCTACGATCACGATGAGGAGTGAACACAGGATACTACATTACACCTCTTTACTGATCGTCCCATTTCATAGAAGAATCATTTTTCGGTAAATAACTGGTAAGGTACTGTGTTGCAGTTTAGCCATAGAGGGCGACGCCTCCTATAGTTCTACTTATTTCTTCTCTTTTTAAACTATATCAATCGCTTCTTTTCTCCTCTTTTCATTTTCATCACCAGCCCTTTCCATCTGCTGTTCTGTATTAGCCTCCCATTCTCCTTATCTCTTCATCATTAATTAGCCTGTTGAAATCTCTCTATCTTCTTACTGTTATCAACCGCCAGTCTCCTACCCCTTATCTTATCTCCTTACGATTGTTACGACCCTTCTCACCTTCCTTGCCCACCCCGTCTCTTCTTATCTTACTTATCCACCCACATCCTTTCTTGCCGATTACTTTATCAGCCCCTATGCCACTATTCATCTTCATTACCCATCCTTACCTTCCTCTCATATTCCTTACCTACTCCTTCCATACCAACCCTCTCATCTTATCGCTGCTCACCCATTACAGTAACCATCAACCCTTTCTGTATCTCTCCTTCCCACGTGTTCCCTTCTTCACCTTCGCTTTCCTTCTCACCTACTCCGTCGTCTGGTCATGTTCTCCCAAAGACGTCCTCAGGTGCGATGGGTCTGGACGGGCAACTCACCTGGAAAGGGGAAGAAGAAACAATTTCAAAAGTTTGCTCAGTGGAAGGTAGCTAATGAGAGCGAGTCCAGCAGCCAGTGTGATGGTGAACGATGAATGACGAAGATGAAACTGGACTTAATGCTGTCTTCTGTGATGACAAGATGTTTAGAAAATGATACCTATAATCTACGATGCGACCCGTAAGATAGCTGTCATGTAGTTCAAAGCATTCAGTATAATGATAAAGTTAATGATGACTATTAGGAAAGATAATGACATTGTGGACAGGGAAGGTCAATATTTACAAGTTCTTCGTGTAGAAGGATGGACATAGGTCTGAGTAGATGAATCGACTTAGAGTGAGAGAGAGAAAATGGGAATGCCATCTCACAGACGAAGTCGATGATGAGGACAAATAATAAACGTTAAACAAATAAGTAAAGACACGAACATGCTCTTCATTTTCTAAGCGTTCCTATTTTTCTTTTCATTTCTATGCTAGGAAGTCAGATGGTTTAATAATGATGAAATACTTCATAAACTGGTCAAGGAAAGAAAAAAAAAATTAACCCTAAATGATGATATTCCATACACCAAAATATAATTGTACGTAACTGTACTGCGTAAGTGTACTATTATTACGGACAAAAGATTCCAGTCTTCTTTTCTTCAGTTTCGATACTCAACCCTTCGAAATAAGTGTGTCTTAAAAAAAAAAAGAACCATTCCGTTTTAGCGATTCAATCTGAGCCAGCCAATTAAAATTCATGGACTGGTTTGCTCTTGCTTAATTAGAGGGGTAACGAGTTAAGACGAGGGTCCGCTTCCTAATGCCCCGATATCGGACGAGCCAGAGGGAAAGGTTAAAAAAGGTCTTCTGGAGTCTTGAGTGATCGCTTAGGAAGCGGTTTCCCATTTTTTTCCCCCCACTGTGTGTACTGCATCTAATATAACCCAGTTTACCATCGGATAAATTCGGTGAACTTGAATAAATCTTACGATTCTACCATTACGTAGCAGGGAGATATATATTATCCACCTTTATTTACAGTAACATGAAAATATGACCATCTTCCTAACAACCTGAACTTGCACAGTTACTCAAGACACCACGTACCATCTGGCCGGCTCTCGTGTTCCTCCTATGGTACGCGTGTGTACCGTCGGTATGGAACCGTTGCCGGTCACGGAGGTAAACAGTAATCAGGAGCTGCATGCCAGATCATTCTTCGATGTTTATAAACGTTTCAAAGTTATATTAAATTAAGTTTAGGTAAAATTATGATACATTCGGCTGAGTTACGAGAGAATTTTTATGTTAGGCTTGGTAGGTTAGGTTAGGTTAGGATAAGTATGTTGAAGTTGGGTTCATTTCGTTATACTGATACGTGCCGGATGAGCAGTAAATAGTCAAAATTTGCGCCAAATTTGCGTATATGAATTCTTTTTAACCGAGATTCTGTACAGCTTCGTTTATCATCCGTTCCTGTTGGCTATAAATGCTCCCAGGAAGGAGAGAAAATCGTTTCTGAACACAGTCTGGGAGGATATATAACCCATATCCTGCGACGCCCACCCGCTCAGGGGTTTGATGTGTTTCACGCAAGCTCACCAAACATGTTTACTTTTTTTTTTAATGAAGTACGTTCTAACTGAGTCAGAAACGATATTATTCTAACCAAAATTTTCCTGAAAAGTGTCTAGAATTTGCTTTAAAATAATATTTATGAAAAAATTAAATATTTCCATGTGCAACTACAATATGATAAAAATATTTTTCTACTAAACATTTCATGCGTAAAAATGAAAATAATTTACATAATTTATAAAAGCTACTCACTAATAACGTTCATAAATTTCATTAGCACAAAAACGTAAAGAAAAACAAGGATAAATAAGATAGAAACAATTTCACCTACTTCGGTCTTGGCTCTCGAGGTCTCGGTCACCACCAACGTCAAACTGGTCTCTAACTTCAACGAAAAATTGTTGACCCCGTCAAGTTCATCTGACATTCTCAGTGTGACTCTTTATCCGGTCGGATTGCACTACAACTTTCGTCCTCCAGTTGCTGCCTCTTGTGTCGAACGCTTTTTGATCTTCGTAGCATCAGCAGTTGAATGTTTACATATTTTAAAATCTGTACACCAGATGGAGATGCTTCAGGATCATACGCCATTGTCCACTGGGATGTCACCAGATTTCACAACGTAACGGTGAGGTGTAACACTGCCCAAGAACGCGCTAAAAACATTCGTATAAACACAGACACACTGGCTACATCCATACGTAGCCAGTGTTCCGGGTGAACTAAACTAAGCTGGATCAAGGAGGACGTTTTTACGATGTAAACTATCCCAGATTACCAGGGTTATTGAACAGTTGTCAAAAAATGCCATTAACAGCATCTTACCGGTAAGATAGTAACTTGTAAACGAGAACGTTTAGAAAACCAATAGAGCGAACAAAGTCAACTGGTGAGTGACATCACAGAGAACGCGATTCCTTGAGTAACTAAACTATACTTATACAGAGCAAGTATTTGCTTACTGTCTATCACCGTTTGAAGAAATATGTACAAGATTTCTGGCAATTGCTGCAACCTATAACTCTTTTATCTTTTTTGAAATCTTTCGGACATCTGTGGAATTCAGATGCTTGCGTGTACTTTTGATTTGCAGAATTAGCAGCTCATCCACCCACGCGGACTCCTGTCAGGATATATGCCGCCACCTACCTCTTTGCCGGAATTATCAAAACAAAATGTCAGCACAGCAGACGACATGCACACAGCAGCCGACAGTTGTGGTGCAGTTTGACCGCTGAGGTAGCATCTGAAACAGATACCAGTTATCGCTTTCACGCTGCTAGGCTTGCAGAGCACCAGTCTGGGAGTATAGTATATCCTAAATAGATCCTCTACAGCTGGACAGATGTGCGAGCTGAATAATGAGATATCCAGCCGCCAGCGACGCAAATGGCACTTACGGAAGCCAGTGATACAAAACAAATACAAAAAATAAAAAGTACACTCCGATAGTGAGAAGTTCTTCAACGAGGCTGTACTCCCAGTGATAATACACGTATAGCCGCGCTAAAGGTGACTCTTCAACTTGCGGTGTATCCTGGAGCAGGCGGAGTCTTTCTGTCGCCAACAGCCACTCAGGGTGAGGCGAGTACCAACCACGAGCGAACTCACAGATCTAAAACGCAAACATCTCACGAACGATTAATCTTAGGCTGCTTTTCTTACACGAACGACAGAAGATTTGTAAATCTACATCATTTGTTTATTACGAATGAAGATGGCTCAACATATTAGCATTAGCTCTTCTGTAAGAGTAACAAAAGCATTAGGAGTTTTAACATTTGACAAAAAAAAAGAGCTCTTTATTGCAGTTAGACATTCAGGAGTAATCAGGATCGGTAATTAATCCTCTTACAACCTTTACACTGCCGACCAATTAGCAACGAGACATTTACAGCAGCGAGCCAATCACTGATAAGCAGGTTATGGATGGCTGCCAATGAACGAAGAGGGATCAGGCAGACGGTTTAACGTCACAGCGAGACTAGAAAGTTCGAGAGTTTCTCTCTCTCTCTCTCTCTCTCTCTCTCTCTCTCATTTTAGTTGTAAGGGGTAATGACTCTTCAATGATAACAATAATAACGATACTAATAATGATAAGAATTATTATAATCATAGCAGTAATAAATGTATTAGTAATAACAATAATAACAGCTATAATCATATCACTTATAATAACAATAATAATACTGAAAATACAGTAATGATAACGACAAAAACAACTCTAAACTTAACATCCATTACGGGTACATAGAAGACACGAAGCAGTTAAGAGAATTTGGGTTGTATCTTGTGGTCAACGGTTAAGATGTGCGCGCGCACACATAACCATCTACACGCACTCACACATACGTCCGTACGTGCATACATGCGTAAATACAACACACACACACACACGAGTCAGCAAAGGCCACTTCGGGGTCAGACCAGCATGGGTTCGAATCGTGGGCGGAGCAGTTGGCCCTTACGCAACCCAGGTGTTCATCCCACCCTTGGCCGATATACGAGTACCTGGCTTAGTTTGGTGTGTGTGTGTGTGTGTGTGTGTGTGTGTGTACATATGCAGGAGTAAAGACATGGTAAATATATTCAATGTTAAGAGACGGGGCAACACTTGTGTAAAATTCTCTCCCCGTAACATGTAAATAGTAGTAAGAAACACCACACACACACACACACACACACACACACACACCATACAAATGTACAAAGATAATAGTGATCTGTCGCAGGAGTACATGATAGTACATGAGTACAGATAACAGGAGACCTGATCGTCCATAACAAAGTTACCTGCATGAGAGAAAAAGATGTAGATATAATGGTAGAAACAGGACTGGAAAGCAGAGAGCACCTCCCCACCTACCTCTCCATCCGTCTCAAATGCCGGCACACCTCACCACCTGCACATCTCAGCGACAGCACTCCTCACCACTAACACACCACCTACCCACTAGCACACCTCCCCACTAGCACCTCCCGCAACTTGCACACCTAACCACCTGTACGCTTCCACACACCACCGCATCACACCTCACCGTCCACAGAGTTAACCGATACATTAACTCATTTTTACTCCGACCAGTCGTGTCACTTCCCCACCTGCCAGTTAGGTTTCCTTCTTTCGATTACCATCGTCCGTGTCGTTCTTTTTCCGTCAGTCCGGTCAACACGTTCACAGTTCCCTCTTAATCTATCCCATCCTCCCTCGCTTTTTTTTTTCACCTAGTTCCCTCCTCCCTTCCTCCTCCTCCTCCTCCTGTCCCTCCCACCCATTCTCCATTCTATGAACAACTTCCTCAGTCACGCTAACTTTCCCGTTTCTTCACCCTTGTCTCAAACAGCTCGACAAGATGACCAAGTCAGCCACACGCAGGCAGCTGCTGATCCAAATTAGTCTTTCATGCAGTGCAAGGATACATCATGCACTGGTTGATCCAACTAAGCTTGCCATGCTACACGCTATCCACGTAATCATTCAGCGGCTGATTTTGGTATATATGTGTCATGCAGAAGGTGATGCAGACAAATCCATATGATCATCGCGCAGGAACGACAAATGCGCAGACCTCACCAGCCAACCTAAAAGCACCAGCACACACCTGATTAATGCTGCCAAGCTACGAAGACCGAAGTCTGGGAATGATTATAGAGATCAGCGAGTAATGAGAGTGATTACGACAGGATTATAATTAGCAATGAGTGATTAAGTGAAGGGATTATTAGTCCCTGGCTTTCACGCTTCAGGCGTGCCTTGCTCGCTGCCGTTCCGTCATAACAGGACGACGGCAGGTGAGGAATCGACCAACTGTTGATTGACTGATGTCAAGGAAAAGATGATTGCAAGCGTCTGTCAGTAATACTAATGTTTCTCATCTGTGCATTGGTAATGGTGTGTGTGTGTGTGTGTGTGTGTGTGTGTGTGTGTGTGTGTGTGCGCGGGTGTGTGCGTGTGTGTGTGTAATTATCTAGCTGTCCGGTACGGAGAAGGAGCTATGCTCCCTTAAGAGAGGCCCCATCTTTTGAACTTTATCTAAGATTCAATATTATATCAAACTTTTTTTTATATCTCCAGCATTTACAGTTTCATCACTCAGTTATGTATAGTCCATTCATTCATTACATCTTTCCTTACAAGTCTCTTGACTTCTTGTTAAGGACTTGGATTGTTTTGTCTTAACATCTTCCAAAGAACAGTTCACTGTTTCCGCCATCAAACTGGCGAGGGACTCTCCGCTATTGTTATAAAGTCACTCTTTACCCTTCCACAGTGGGTAAAATCATGATTTCTCTGACTTCTCGTTGTTATTTATTTCTTTTCAATATCAGTGTCGCCGTACGCTGGTGGACCTTCTATGTGACGAAACCTGATACGCATTATTCAGTTTTCATTCGTAAATGCGTCACAACAATGCTGATATTGTAAGCCCTGCTTTCCTTATATATATATATATATATATATATATATATATATATATATATATATATATATATATATATATTTAT
>JAYMFT010309555.1:0-23597 GCA_038088735.1 Panulirus argus | reverse complement strand
CTCTCTCTCTCTCTCTCTCTCTCTCTCTCTCTCTCTCTCTCTCTCTCTCTCTCTCTTTCTCTCTCTCTCTCTCTAACATTAAAACTCTGGAAAATAAGATAGATTATAGAATGTTTAGAGGGGCTACGGACGACCTAAATCAAAATAACAATAAAAGAAAAAATTGATAACGTAAAACAAGGGAAATCGAACTTGCATATAACATATATTCCCTCATAATGTTCAAGGTGATTGATGAATGAAAAAGAAAATAATCATAAGTAAACACTCAGACATGATTGGTGAAGCTCATCTAGAAATTCTGAATAAAGTTCGATATACTCTTAAATAAATGATAAATGACGGTTTATTGGATTTAGGCTGCTCTTCGGCTGAAGATGCACAGTTGAGGTGTTTACAGATATTACAGAACTGAGTGCTCATGATGGTCACTAGTTAACTAATCATAAGAGTTCAGTTAACTAGTAGCTAACTTTCCCCGTCTCTCATGACTGAGGCTGCCTCACTGTCCATCAACACCCGTGGTGTATGTCCTTCGGTGCGTCGACCACATCACTTTCACCATTCCCTAGAGATCGTCCATCACCTTGCTGCCCATCTCCCCCTAACCATAGCTTCCCATTCATCTCGTCTCTCCACCTCAAGTTCAACATACTTTTCCAATCAATCACGACTTTCAACCAGTCCTTCCATCCCCTCCTCCTGGCCCTCCTCAACCTTCTCTTCACCAAAATCCTTCACCTCTGACCAGGTTCTTCACCTCCCCTTCGCTATACCACCTCAGTTACCTCCCCCCTTTACTATATCCTCCCAGTTCCCCCTTCAGCTAGTCTCTCTATCCCGGTTTGTCACCGCCCTCCCTCCTAAACCCCCTTCAACCCCCCCCCCCCAAGGCCAGCTTGCCCCAGCTCTCCAGACCCGCCTAAGATGGTAGTGGTGACGGGGCGTTATGGTCAGTGGTGGTTGTCTCAGGTGCCCATAAAAACCAAGGGGGAGCCATCTTGGCAACATTCTGGGTGTAGTGTTCAACATTCCGAGAGCCGTGTTGTGTAAATCCCGCAGTCATTGTATCCCGCCAGCCACAATGGGAGCCATGAATGCTGATAAACCACGTCACCCGCCGCCTGTGTTGTCTTTAATACTCCATCCGTCACTGTCACCCCAACAGTAGCTGTTGGTGGAGTAGTGGCCGAGGTGGAGCTGATGGAGGTGGTGGTGGTGATACTGGCGATGGTGCTGGTAGCATCCCAGGGTGGAGTAGCAGTGACGACGGTTGTGATATTGTTGGTCCTGGTAGTGGATGGTGGTGTTTGGGCTCAAGTTGGTGGAGTTGGTGGAAGCAGTGTTGATGTGAGGGGAGGGGGAGACCGAGGTGTATTTATTGCCAGTGATAGTGGTGGAGGCTGTGGGAGCAATGGTGGAGACAATGGAGAACTTTGTCTTGACGGTGAAGGCTATGCTGTGTGTTGTGGTGGCGGTGGTGGAGCTGGTAGTGCTCTTGGCGGTAGTGAAAGTAATGGCGATGCAGACGGTACTTGCGATCTCCGCTTGCTGTCGGTGCTGGTGTGTCTGATTTTGCCGGTGCTGAAGGTCGTGTTGCTGGTACTAAAGACATGATGGCTTGTGGTAGAGGTGGTAAAACAGGTACTTTTAGTGGGAATACGTCAGCAAGTTACTTCGTTCTCTATTGCTGCTGAACTCGAAGTACTTCCCATTCCAGACCGGTTCACACCAGCAAATCTAAACAATACGATAAGCAAGGATCCTTCGAGCTCCTTTCCCCGTCTCCTGGGTCTTTTGACCAACACATCAGATAAAAGCAACACACGTGACACTACTTCACATTGTGCCTCCTCTTCCTCCTCTTCTTCCTTTACCCTTTATTCCATGCTTTGGTTCTAGTCCGTGCTCTGAGATCCTGACCTACCAGTAAGTGTCCTGACTTTACTCGTTCTTCAATCGATGGTTTGTACCGTACGACCTACCCTGGCGTAGGATGACGATTTCCCAGTCTGCACTCTACGCCTGCTATAAGCGGTATTTAATATCCCAAATAACAACACTTCCGTATTTCACTTCAGTAAATTATCTGTGGGTTCAATTTCACTCCAGTACATTAAATCCGGACTTCTACTCGAGTACATTTTCGAAGATTACCTTTAATTACCTTTACTTTCTTACTTTTTTCCAGACTTATTTTTTTTAACTTGCAGATGAGATAGCAGATGGTTGTCATGTAGATACGCTCCAGCTCTATTGCATAATGGGTGACTCTCAAGCGTCAAGTTTTATGCTCGAAGGTCTTATCGTCACGCTCAAAGGTCGAACTCTGTTGCCCAAGGGTCACACAATCAGACTCAAAAGTCGCACCGTCGTTCTCAAGAGCATAATTCTGTACTGTCGCTTGGTCCTTCTAGTTGTATGTGATCTACTGCAAACAGAAAAAATAATTACGATCTATTGTCCTGTATCTTGCTTACCTGAGGCATCGTGTCCTGTATGCCATGAACTTCTCTCCCCTGCCTATCATGACTTGCTCCATCCATGCCATTCTTATCAGAGGCAATTCACAGCGACCTCTGTGCCGTTAGGTTACCCCTCCTCCGTTGCGGAGGATCATATACACCACAAGCAGTGTCGACTTCCGGCAGACGACGTAATCTTCTCGTAGTAATAATACCCTTGTTTGGTAGCGTCTCCCCAGTGTTATCCCCCGTAACTACTGACTCCTTTGGTGCGCAATGATGTCTTTTTTCTTTTATGTTGAAGGCTCCAGTCACGCATGAAAGTTCTCTCATTGACGTCAAACCCTAAAGGAAATACAGAAAAGACTTTAGAGACAAGAAAACTAAGAAGAAAAGAGGAATAACTATAGAAGAATTTTGTAAGTGGAAAAGATACCTTGTGAAAAGGTTCAGGTCATAACTCTTAGGAAAGACACGAGGAGCTGAAGACTTTCCAAGGTTATTGGCGAAGAGAAATAAACAGACATCACAACGGCCTACATGTGAGGTTCCACAGGCCACATTGTAATCATGTGACACACTGGTCCGCCGAGTATTACGTGGCCTCGCTAATGGCGGGGGCTCACAAGTGGCCCGTTTTAGGGAACACATATTGTCTCCTTAACAGGCAAACCTCTTTTCTAAATTTTTCTTTTTTTGAGACAACTACTTAAACAATGACCACATTATCTCTCGAGGTGAGTGTGCCATGATCGTCTACCACGTTATTCCATCACATGGGTTGCGTCTATGGTCTGACTTTTCGATGGATCCTCACTTGTCGCCTCCCTGCCCATATACGACCTATCGCGCCCGGTCACACTCCCCTGTCATTTGTATACCTTGTCAGGACCATATTCAACTAGACCCAACACAGTGCCATCTATCTTGTTTGTTGTTCCCATCTCCAAGGGCACCATCCTTCGTGTGGCCAGTTCTTAACACGGGTCACAGTGTGGCCTCATATCTTAGGTCAGGATGTGGCGTCACAAATTAACTCCAGTCACGATGCTGTGACACACCCTGACTTATAATATGAAGTTGCATCACACCCCAGCTCAGGTGACGGTATTGTGACGCATTCAACCACAGGAGAAGGTGATGTGCTACAAACTCTTGCTCACTTCAAAAGGTCTCGGCTCAAGTTGAATTTTGATGGTCGCATTACGCTTTGGGGATTTACCTGGCTAGTAAGAGCCACACTATAACCTCTACCACAGTCATCACTCGCACAACAGCATTGATCGCCACCACCCACATAAACTTTATCAGAGTCATCACCAACATAACAGTACTCATCACCACCACAATCATCATAAGCACAAGAGCATTCATCAACATCATTCATGATAACCTGTACCAGTATCATACTTGCCCACCATAACACCGTCAAGAGCACAATATCCAGCGTCTGTATCACCATACTCAAGCTTTCATTACCATAACAACAGTGTCATCACCATTACAATGACCATAACCACCAATGTCACCCCAAAACTACTAGGAAAACCATTATTGCCCCTATCTTCTGCTACTACTACTGTCACTACTACCACTACTACAGCTACTACTGTTACTACTAGGAAAAACATTGTTGCCCCCAGCTTCTGCTCTCACTCCTCCTCCTCCTCCTCCTCCTCCTACTACTACTACTACTACTACTACTACTACTATTAGTGCTACTCTATGGTGGGGCATGATGGGTAAGTCCAAAGGTCGTACAATCATACCCATGGATTATACCATCGTGCCAAAGGGTCGTACCGTCGTGTTCAAGCCGTTCACCACTCACCTTTCATTTAGCCTTGATCCTCAGGAGGACCTAATGGGTTACCCTCCATTAATGGGCTAATTTGGATAAACATAAGTAGGGTCCTGGTGCGCTTGGTAGAGCCAGCGGTGACAGGCCAAGATGGCGTCCAGATCCCGCCACAATGGCCGCGGTTGTGATGATATTCACACATATTAGTCCAAGGTGGTGGCCGCGCGTTGCCCCGACCACCTGTTGCATGTTGCATGCTGTCAGGCCCCAGCCCCGTTACAGCTGCTGCTGTTGTTGTTGATGCTGCTGCTGCTACTGCTACGGTTGCCTTTTCTGTTGCTGGTTACTAAGAAGTTACTGTTGGTGTTGTTGTATGTGTTTATTCCGTTACTGTTGCTCCTCGTGGCTTTATTGCATCAGAATCTGTTGTGGTTATAGCTACTGTTGTCGTTCCCCGTTACTGTTCCTTTTCATTGACGCCTCTGTCCTATTTGCATCTGTTGTTGTTGTTCTTGCTACTTATATGCCATTTATGTTACTTTTAAAGCTGTTGTTTCTTCTTCTGCTGCTGTTGTGAAGTTGGTGAGCTACTGCTCCTGCTGATGATGATGATGATGATAATGATGATAACGATGATGATGACGATGCTGTTGATAATGATAGGACGCTACTGCTACTGTTGCCTTATATACCATCATAATGACGTTACATTTCACGTTAAACCATGTCAATTTGACGTGACATTTCACGTCACTTGATGACAATATTAGGCTACATTCCACGTCATGTTATGTCAGCATAACGTCGCTTCTCACGTCATGTCACAATGTAAACACTCCACACCATGGAGTGTCAGCATAATGTAACACAGGATTCTAGAGGGTGAAAACCCGTTCCCACAGAGAGAACAGAATATTGAAACGAAAGAAAAAAGTCATTTTATTTTTGAGATGTTGATTCATCCCCACATCCTAAATAAAAGTTTTATTTTCCTCTATCCAACTGATGTAAACTACAGTGTGAACTGAAGTATAAATGTAGAAGGAAATAGTATATTTATATTTTTTTTTTCTCCATCGCAATGCAGAAGAGGAGCTCGGAGAGGGAGGAAGAGACCTCGTCGATATGAGGAAGACTGTGAGGATGCTGATGGTGTGTTGACAAAAAAAATACTGAAGTATTTTTCAGTATTCCTCTTTTCTGTTGAAGGAATAGATTGTAACTGGAACACAGTTATGAAAGTCATAAATGGTTTCACTCCTAACTTGGTAGTGGCTAATGGAGAAAGACATGTTCCTTGGCCTGGAAAATCACCATGAGGATTTAGACCAAAATCGGAACATCGTTCGTGCCTAAAACAGTTAAGTCCTAGGCAGCAATCTACGTTGCAAATGTAAAGAAGCACTTAATACAAAGGTAAACGTTGGTGACGATGTTCTTCCTTTCCTATCAGACGAGACGGGCACCACTAGGGTCTCTGGGGCCATCTGGACCAACCGGTCACCTTCCTATATAGATGACTCGTACCCACTGTACACCTTATGTTTGCTTACATCCACCCCCTGCTATATGCCCTTCATCTAGGCTAAAACAGGAACGTCTTTTCCGTGTACTCTTCGAAAAATAAAGCTTTTAGAATTATTCAAATAGTAGCAACAACTTTTTCAGGCTCATATCAGTCTGCTGTGAAAGACAATACTTTACAGTAAGAAATTTTGCTTGGATCCCCGAGACAATGTGTGTGAGACGTAGTTCTTCCCATGATAGACTAAACCTACAGGAGCAAAACATTATCCTCACCTCCTGATGGTCCAGGACGAATTCATTTATGACCTAAGGACTTCAGGCAATTTACAGTAACTTCCGTGGGATTCCTCCATAAGTCTGCCATCCCTAGTCAAGAGTAATAAAAAGATATATTACTGCGCTAGTACAGTCCCTTGACGAAGAAGCTGAGGTTCAAATGGATTGAGAGCCTATCCTATTTCGCCAGTTCTTGTCTTCAGCATTTTGAAGGGCTGACGCCTCTCTCCCTATGTGTGGAGGATGAAAGGATATTACTATCTTCAGAACTGTTTAACTAGCCTCTCCACACTGATAATAACGATAGTCGCTGTCTGTTTCGAAAAACTTATTTTTCTTGTAACGCGATTATGAGGATAGATATGCTTATGACATAAGCATCAGATTAACGCATGGCAACTGGAGCAAACGGGGTCGGCGAGTTGGTTGACCCCTTCATGACAGACTCAGCGCTGAGTTTTTGCGTTCTTCTCCTCACGTGTGGAGCCAGGAGGATCCTCAGGATTCTTATGCCTGGACACAAAACTCCAATGGCGACGGTTATCACGCTGTTTTCACCACGAAGATTTCATTATTCAATAAGCATGAGAATTACGAAATGGCGACAAAGACTTGAATTTTGTTATGCAGATGAAGTTCAACTCGTGCGGAACCTGCAGCAGCTGCATGCCGTCTCCTGCGTGTTTATGGTTATGGCTCAGGTGTGTGAGACACTCTTGGTCTGTACCGGATGGAGACCGAGACAAAGTGTTCCATGTGGAAGGATGAGGTGCATTGAAACCATAACCTTACCAAACTACTGAACAATGGGAAGCCATAACCTTACCCAAGTACTGGGCAATGGAAAGTAGAGTTACCTAATCTAAAAGAAATCTAAGCGTGTTTGTATTTCTCTAAGTAAATCAAAGGTATATGTGTCTTTTTTTTTTCTCTTCCTTCTACTTTTCCCCCGTTCCCTCCGTTAACGAGGTATCGCCAGAAACTGACGAAGAACGACCTCATTTGTTCAAATCCACTTATTGACTGTCACATATATGTATAATGCACCGAAAATCAGAAAGCCCATTTCACAGTTAAGCCCCACAGACGTTTACGAAGATTTCGTTAACCATTCATATACCCTGACTAAGCTCAGTGACGGCACATCGCCCCCTGTATACCACATCAGTTCATTTCTGTCACACGCACACCTCTCATCCTCGT
This sequence comes from Panulirus argus, assembly GCA_038088735.1. Lineage (NCBI taxonomy): Eukaryota > Metazoa > Arthropoda > Malacostraca > Decapoda > Palinuridae > Panulirus > Panulirus argus. Next base: position 16,325 of record JAYMFT010309555.1, on the reverse strand, counting down.
GTATGTTCAGGCCTTCACAACTCAAAGTCTTCCGCTCCCCCTTGTTCACTCCAGTTCTGATGCGTATATCCTGTTTGTTACACTCTCCTCAAACATCCCCTCCACATGTCCAAACCATTTCAGTACCGTCTCTTAGGCTAGTTCAATCCTATTCGGTTGCTTACTTCCACACCTCTCTCTTTCTCCGTCATCCCTTACATGATGAACCCTTCTTACACCATAAATCATAACGCATTTACTCCCTCCGGTTCTTTCGCACTTAGAGCCCAACACTCGCAACCAAACAGCACCGTCGCACTCAAGAATGAGTCAGTCTCGCCTCATCGCGCGTCAACAGTTTCTCATAAGCTTCACTTCATCGTGAGCAAAATAAACCTGCCGAAGAATTTCAAGTTATCAATAAATAATTCGTTCTGCCTGATCTGCCCCCAGAAGCCATTGCTCAACATGCCAAGTCTCGTTAGATCAAAACTGTATGTAAATGTCTCACAGTGGACACTAGATACAGTAGTCCTTAAGATTCCAAACCTGACACCAAGATATTAGCCTCTATCACCGGTGATCATAAGAATGAAATTCCTTTTCTTATAATCTATTCGGTTAAGTTATTCTTTGTTTATAAGGATAAGAGTTATAACGAACTTATTCCTGTCATGACGACCTTATCCGGAGGTATCTGGAATGTCAAAATTCTTGTGGCTTCTGATAAAAAGACCAAGGGACTCCGTTTAGTGTGGGGCGGCGACGTGCCGTCAGAGGGCTGGAGCAGGGCATATAAAGCCGTCTAGATAAAACCATGGGGTAGTCTGCAGGGCTTGACTGTGGATTCAATAATATGACGGCAAAATAAGGTAAAGGAAACGACATCTCAGAGATCATAGAATTTACGTGTGCTGGGCAACAGATTATCATTGTTTTTTGCTGATGCTTTCCTTCTAGGCTTTGTTTAGTCTGTTAGCACTCTTGTGTTTCGACAGGAAAATACATATATTGTGGAAGGCCGATTGGCAGAGTTAATGAGTACTTTGATCGTACACCAGAGAAGAATTAAGACCATTCAGCCGTTTAAATACATATAATAAATGCAACTAATTGATTCCCCTCGTCTCTGTTAATCACCCCCTGCATTTCCTCCTCGTCCTCCTCCTTCTCCTTCCCCTTCTCCTCTTCCTCCTACTTTTCCTCCTCCTAGAATAGCTGTAGGATTAACCCGCCCTAAGTCCTTCAATAAGGGGTCCTCCAACTGGTTCTAGAGCCGGCAGCTCTATCACTGAGCATGACTGTACGAGCATTGTATAGGGGATGTTGGCCAGGCCCTGGACCCGATCCTCGACGGTCAGGTTAAAGGCCACACCACCATACCCAAGGGTCGAAACGTCGTGTTCTGTGATCTTACCGTCCCATACAAGCATCATACCGCCGAGCTTAAGGGTCGTACCGTCGTGCTCAAGGATCGTACCGTCGTGCTCAAGTCGTACCGCTGGGATCAAGGATCAGACCGACGTGCTCTAGGATCGTACCGCATGAGAATATTGCACATTGTCGTAATCTATGAACAAACCTGAATATCAAGACACCTTTCAGAAAAATATTTTCTACAAAGTTTTAAGTCAGATTCGTATTTTCTCTTAAAGTTGTAACTATACGATCCTTGTTTAACCCTGTGAGACAGTCCACTGCTAACGCAGTATCATCATTTACTCTACATAGAAAAAAAAATAAGTATATGACCATTGTTAACTCTAAAGTTGACAACAGAATATTGCACGATTATGAGTGAGACTCTGCCCCCGCTACATATAATCTCAGGCCTGAAAAATGCACGTCAGATAAATCCAAACTCCCTCCACACAAGGAGACAGTTGGCATAGGTTATGTTAGATGATAATCTAAGTACATATATAATGACTTGACTGATCTATACCCTGACGTACACATATTTTAGGACAAAAAACAGTTTATGGAAAGATTTATGATAATAGATTCACGAAATATCCCAAGACATGCATCTATAAATCACTGTAGAAAAAAGATAAAAGATATATTCAAAGATGGAAATAAAGGATGATTAGCTAATGGAGGAAGAGGAGGAGAAGCAGATAGCGTCCATGCCAGAGGAAGGTAAAAAAAAAAAAAAATGATGTGTCACAGCTGTTGGATGTATGGCTTCCTTACTGTGAAATGCCTTCGACATCCAACGACATATTGAATTACGGATAAAAAAGAATTAATCTGTCTGGGTTTGGGACCACTGTGGCTCTTTATGGCTTGTAGGGCTGTCACGCTGTCTCTCACCTATTGTTTATAACGACTTGTACCTCTGTCAAGTTCTGTCAGTTTTAGTCAGTTTCTCCGATACTGAATTTCGCAAATAATATCAATTTCGCGTAAGTCTCGGCTACTGACTGTTGCAAATTATACATATCTCAGGTTCTGTCTGTCTGTCCGTCCGTCCGTCTCTGATGTCCTGCGTCACGGATATCATCTGCTGAAGATGATATGATTGAGGTTCTGTCTATCTCCGCTGTTATCCCTCTTAAACACTGTTTCTTCAGATACCACCCCAGATAATGTTTGTCTTAGATTCTCTATGTTTATCTCAGGGTCTTTTGTTTGCCTTAAATGCTGTCTGGTATGCTGTTTATCTGAGATAATGATTGCCACTTTCAAATAACAGACAACAAAAACAGTAAGTGTCAAAAAATGCATTAAACATTTGAAATAATTTTCGCCTTTTTCTCTGATCACATATCAGCGTACAAGAAGTAATTAGGTCTAAAATAGGTACTCAAAACATGCACTTTGATGTGAAAAGTGTACATAGACCTTAGTGTGTGTAGACGGACACTCTGGATCACTGAAGATAGTCGTTACTGGGTGCGGATAAAAATAATGAAGTGCAGATGGTTATAGAAGGAGATATGTGAAAAGATTCTTATCTAAGTGAAAACGAAAGTTGACGCATGTGGAATTAATACAGTCTGGGTGTAGTGAAGGTGAACGTAGATGAAAGTGTGCAGGATAGTGACAAGAGAGAACAGGGTAGAGTTAGTAGGTAAGGTCGAGTGCAGCAGGTAGACCCACCATCAGTGGTGGTGGCAGCGGCTACAGGATTACGGAACATAAGCCACGGCTCCAAAATTTCAAAAGTTTTCTGGTGAAAAAAAAAAATTGTTGGAAAAAATATAGTGGGCTAAAAGTTCCAGCAGAAGTAAGTTGGTGGCGACCTGGGAAAGAAACATTAGCAGTCGACCTCCTCCTCCTCCTCCTCCTCCTGGGCTAAACCTCCTCAGTCTACCTCTTCCTGTCTACCTACCTACTCCCGGAATACTATATCTCAGCTTACCTCAAACCCTGCTTCTCTGTTGACCCTGTCTTGCCTTCATCTACCCCATCGTCAATCCCTTATCAACCTTATCACTTCTTCCCTGACTTGGGCTACCTCTCCTCCCTCCGTCTTTTTCTGCCTCCCTGGTCGTGTTCGTCTGTTCATTTCCCCTTCCGCTCTCTCTCTCTCTCTCTCTCTCTCTCTCTCTCTCTAAGGACTGTCCTTAAATCCCTCCCACCCTATTCACCCTTCGCGACATGCTCCAGCTTTCCCTTGACCTATCCTCCTCCTGCCCATAGTACGTACACCATCTGTCCTCAAACACCTATCCTTAACACGTCCTATCCCTCCCCCTCCCCTCCCCAATCAATTCCCTCTCCCCCCCAACCACTTTCGCACTCCACCACGCCAATAATTTCTAATAAACACATCACACTTCACACCTCCCCAGACACTCCAACCACCCCCACACACACACATGTGACACCTTCTCCTCATTCTGCCCACACACCATTGCATTACTCCAAGCACGCCAAGCATCACCAGCTTATCCTAAAGCTAAAGAAACGATAGCTGTAATACAGAAGTGTATGGCGTAAGTCTGATAAAATGTGTGAGAGATTTGTTCACGATGTGCTTATTTACGTATACAGGTATACTTCGTGTGTGTCTGTGTGTATGTAGGTTTATACTACCATATGGTTTGTTGTAGTGATGCTGTGTGTTGGTTCAGACAAAAGCAGCTAAGCTGGTCTAAGAAATGTTCCTTGTGTGTAGTGATGGATGAGTGGCGTTTCCCTCAAGTCTTCCCTACCTACCTACCCCACGCCACGCTGGCCTCCTCCCTACACACCCCCACCTTCTACCACACACCACACTGATTTTATTCCCTCACACCGCCACCTTCCTCCTTACGCCCTCTGACCTCCCTACACACCATTCATTTCAACGAAACCAGTTTCTTCATACATTAGGTTCAAAGGTCTAAAAAGGATCGCTTCAGTTCGCAAGAGTTTCAGAGCACTTTAGAACCACTGAGGGTGTTGGATGATGGTGCTCCTGGCATGTTGACTAGCACTGTTTTGACACTCTCTTGGATGAAAGTCGGTTCAGTGCTGACATTATCAAGCTGTTCTAAAAACTTGAAAGTTGTAAAGAAGTCACATTTTAGTTTCCCTTCCAAGGTAGACATGTTTATGGCCTCTAACCCCTCACTGTAACTCAGTTCTCTTAATTCTGGGACCATCTTTGTTGCCCTCCTCAGGACCTAATCTATCAGTTCTTTGTGATTCTTCAAAGGTGGTGACCAAACTTGAGAAATAATTCTTAGTTTCGCCCCAATATACGATGCGAACGATTTGCCGGAAATTTCCTTTAATCCATGTACTTGAATGCAATTCAGAAGTTACCAGGAGACAGTTTCACGCTTATACATAAGCTCATGCCACAACACGACACAACACTGTTCTAAGCCTCCAGGTCTCAGGTTTTGTGAACGCTCTAATCATTTCACTGTCAGTGACATACTTGAGGATGTCCTGCTCCTTTAGTCGAGTATTTATTATGTATATTACCTGCATCTGAATCAATTCTGTACTTCAAAGTTTACCGAGTATCTGTAAGTCTTGCCACGATAAACATTTGGGCTGGTAAATACAGTTAGTAAATGATTTTTTTTACACTACAGTATCCTCTTTTGTACATACCGTCAGGCTCCTCTCACACACCACCAACTTCATCTAAGGTCAATCTATGCTATTTTAACAATGACATACTTATATGGAATGATATGAAGACAGATAATTGTAAAGCTCTGATGGTGCCACAACGCCTCCCTCTGGGTGTAATCACCTAATAAATACGAGTCCAAAGCATTGTCAATATGATCTACAGAAGTGTTTTCCCGGGCAACCGATCGATAGAATCGCTTCACGTCACTTCCTCGCCTTTTCTGTCGATGGGCTGGACAGTAACGAAGCTACTCAAATCAACCAGTAGTCATAAAACACTAAAGTTTTGACCTCCGGGGTAAAACGGTGCGACCCTTGTTTATGATGGTGTGACCTTTGATCTGATCGGTAAGGGTCAGGTGAATCCCAAGCCCTCATTCCCAAGGGCAGTACCGTCTTGCTCTGAGGGTTATAAATGAATGGTTTATAAAGAGACAACACAACACCCACACAGACCACGCTTCCTCTGGACGCCTCATCGCGGAAAAAAAAGAGTGGTATTCACACTTTATAAACAAACAGACATCTGTAAATGACTAGATTTTACTTACATTTTTTTTTCAGCTGTTCCTCCACTAACCAGATACGACTTTCACTTCAGTCAGCAGACTTGCACAACGACCCGTGGGTGCCTCTGCCATCACAAGCCCTCCAAGTGATCTGAAAAAAAAAGAAAAAAAAAAGAAAGTTAAACTATGGGGCGCTACCTTATGCTCGTCAGACTTCGAGTCGCCAAACATTAAAATGCATTTCAGAAGCAACGAAAGTCCGTGGAAACGTCCGAAGTCCTTGTACACCGACGGCGAACGTACGTAGACTGGGAGTTTTTAACCCGGATTATAGTGAGTGGGGCTTCCCGCCGCCGGGTCTTTAGCAGGCCGTGACCCCTCCACTGTGGCCAGGAGGGGCAGCTGGGCGAGGCAGGTGTGCCGGGAAGGGGGCTCGTGGAAAGGAGCAGGAAGGTGGTGAGGTGGAAGGCAGTGGTATGCGGAGGGAGAGAGAGAGAGAGAGGAGGCGAGGGACTAGGAGGGGTCATTTGTGATAGACGGACACGGATGGTCAGGGCACAAGGAAACGGTGTGAGGACGTGTGATGGATATACAAAATATTTTCAAACTTAAAAACACTAGCGACGGCAAACAAAAGCATGAAACATCCAGAACAGTCGATGTGTGATGGCAAACAAAACCAACAGACACACAAGTCATGTGTGATGGCAAACAAAAGCATCAAACACAGAGAGCAGTCAATACTTAATGACAAACACTTCCAGAAATATAACAACTGTTCCTGATGTAAATTCCTCATTACCTTTGCATGTAAATTGAATGATAAAAGATACAGGTCTCATGAATATTCAATGAATGTACAATGACAGTGTAAAGGGTTTAATTACGATGCCGTTCCGGCGTTTGCTAGTAATGATGGTTATGTCTGACACTTCCATCGTAAGGCTTCAGGCAGGCGGCCGGCACAGCAAAGACTCACATAGAACAACCTGACAAACACACACAAAAAAAGATATAAAAAAACAACGATGAAAACACAGACACGCAACTTCATACTGTAAAGATGTGCTTTGTTACCATTGACGGTAGAGGGAGTATGAGTATGTATTGTACTTGAACACAGACACATACGATTTAAATAAGTTTTTCACTGTAAATATAACATAGATATATACTATAGGCAAACACAGCGTACAAAGACGAAGACGCTCCTAAATAAAGACAGATAAACACATAGAGTCAACAATAATTCAACCAAACCAAACATTAGACACAGACATATGACAAAAAACACATTATCGCAACCCACTACACACACACACACACACACACTCACACACACCTTAGACAAGACTGCACCAAGAGGCAAGGTTAAACCGTAGTGCTCACCGCATCAGAAATTAAAGAGAGAGAGAAAGAGTACTTACGAGTACGTTAGACGAGATTTTGCCATTATACAGGTTAGCGCGTAGATCTCACCGCAGGAAAAGGTTACAGGAAAATAAAGAACGAAGTGAATTTCACGTCTTCGAGTGTTTTGAGCAAGATGGGGGAGTGCTTTAGTGGACTGAATGCCAGCAATCCACATGTGGGTTTTGGAGAAAGAAAACACACTATTCTGGGCCAGGGAGAGGAACTCGACATGTTCCTGCCAACTTTCAAATAAATTTTACCGTAAGGCGGAGCTAGCGCGCAGCGCTGACGTTATGAGAGAGAGAGAGAGAGAGAGAGAGAGAGAGAGAGAGAGAGAGAGAGAGAGAGAGAGAGAGAACACAGGGCAACATTGCCATCCCTCACACATGCAAAACGAGACGTATAAATACATAGACGCAGCAGTGTCCATTAACAGCTCTGACAACCATAAAGACACGCATCTACGCATGACATTTCATGGAAATTTGATTGTAAAAGATAATGATGAATTCTCTGGACTGGTGTGATAATGGGGTATGGTTATGTTGTATTAATAGCAACCCAGATGCATAAGAAGAGACGGGAAACGTGAAGACAACACGAGAGAGCCTCGTATGACAGCTTCAATTTGCATATTGCAATACCAATAACGGAAACATTATAATAATTATGCTCAAAAAGTTAAGATGGAATTGTTGATATGGAAGTCTCCAAGTTTCAGGAAAATTTCGTCATTTCATGTTCCAACTACTGAGAAAATTGTATCATTTATTTTCTAACAACTAGTAAACTGAAACCCACATGTTCTGACTACAGAGAAATTTCCGGTAATAATGATAATAATAATAATAATAATAATGATAATCAAAATAATAATAATGATAATGATAATAATAATGATAATAATAATAAAAACAATATAAATAATGGTAATAATGATAATGATAATAACAAGAATAATAATTATCATTATTATTATTATGAATCAACTGAAGCCAAAGGCTGAAAATATGCAGAGAAAATACATACAGCAGAAATACTGAGACAATAAATAGGGGGGTTAATTCAGGAAGTGTTTACACATACGCTATTGTGAGAGTCAACACAAAGTGAGGGTTTAAAAGTCGTGAAATTAATGGTCACTTCTGTTGATATGGAAGCCATTACAAAATGAAGTGACTGCATCTCGGAGTCATACTAAAATGAACTCTTACCTTTTTAAGTTACTGTTTAATCATGAAGTGAATAATCTGATATATTACTACAAAATTTTAGCCATCAAAATCAAAACTCTTAGCGTTCTTATAATCATCTCCTCTGCACCTTTAGAGGTAAAACTCCCTCTCCTCCTTCTGTGAACGCTCGGCCATTCCGAAATGAACTCTCGCCATCCTTTCTCCTTGGTTTATGATAGATAAAAAGAAAAACGGCAGATGAAGGAGTGGTTGGAGAAATCTCCGAGACTTTCTGCTATGTATTCCTAAAGTCCATATTTCTTGCTTTGATTTATAGATAGCGTTAAGCTTTGTCTGTTTCTTGATTCCCAGCTGTGTGTGTGTTTGCATGCATGAATGTCTGTGAATATGCGCTTGTGTGTGTGTGTGTGTGTGTGTGTGCATGCATGAATGTCTGTGAATATGCGCTTGTATGTGTGTGTGTGTGTGTTTGCTAGTTCATATATATGAGCATAATCTGCATATACCTGCATTCCTTTGCCAGTGAATTACCCTCTATATATCAGACCACATAATCTATGTGTATATGAACTCGTAAGATCTGCATGATATATGTATCTAGCAGAAGTATAACATACATACACTTTTATATAATTCTGGACAAATATATGTTTGTACGGGTGGGTTTCTTAAGTTCAAAAACCACTCTGAGATCGGATCACGTCCACTGCTTGAGGATGACAGTACGACCCTTGGATATGATAACCTGAATTTCACCTGACCCTTGATGGTCAAGTAAGAGGCCTGACCATCGTTCTAAGGGATCGTCCCTTCCTACTCAAGCAGGCAGATATCATCCACACCTCCCAGTACACAGTAGAAGCCACACAGATACACACATGTATATCAATTCACTGTATGAACTACATCTTATTCTATTACGTGTTATTCCCTGTCCTTCTTAAGCCACCTGTCTACCCTACCTGTAATACCTCACGGCATCGAACCCGACACCCTAACCTCTACTCCAAGATTGGCTCCAGATACCGTAGTAGTCTATATTATCCGTACCGGCGAACACGAGACGTGACCTCGTATCATACCAAGTCTCTGCTCACGACCATTAACCCTTGTTATATTGGGGACACATCTTCGATTCAGTAAGAAGGAGAGGCTGAGAAATGACGCTGAATATCCACTAGCCTGTCTTGAGGATATTTCTTCAATGTCGAAGGCTTCAGTCACGAACAAAACTCCTCATCGATGCCAGCCTTTGAATATATGAATATACGGCTAATGAGATAAGGAAGTGAGGAGGGAAGTGGTAAAAACAATCCTTTTGAAAGGGACAGGTCGTATCTACTAAGAAAGACATGAGTAAGTAAAGGGTTCCAAAGCTTGCTGATATAAAGAAAGAAACAGACGGCACAGCTGCTTGCCCTTGAGTAATCAACGGCTGCACAATACCAATGCGAAACACATTATTCTGCTTCCTGTCAATGCCCAGCGCGATGTCTACTCTTTCGAAAAGCATGACAAAAAATGAGGAAAAAGAAAAAAAAATGGCATTGGACTACACCGCAGGCTGATCATGACAGCTTTCTGTGAAATGAAATGATTAATTCTGATAGCAGCACTGTAACACCTTAAATACTTTGAGAAAGAAACAAGAATTTTACATGTCATCCACGAGAATGGAAAAAGATAATGCCCTCGAAAAATTCTTTCGAAAAATGTTGCAGACAATTGATCATCACAGATAAAAACCAACATCACATTTTCTCTGATAGTCTTTCCCATTTTCTTTTCAAATACTGGTAATACCTCGCAAGACAGGGTACACAGCAAGAACCTGGCCTTCAACACATAACGTCCAGTATTTGGTAACGTAACATATTACCTTTTTAACTCTCGTGTGTTGCAGGCAGTCCAGATACAAATATGGTTTTCTTCCACAAGTTGTAGGGCTTCCCCATGTCTTTTTCTCCCTCCTCACATGCTGTTGGGCTAGGTCAAACCTGTGGAAAACAACTGAGAATATAGATCGTGATCAAAACTGCACCAAAAGATAAAACTTTTCTCCACATTTTTCCTCCATGTTCTAAAGATACTCATAAAGTGCTGATTTTTAAAAGATTTTCAGAACTAATGAAACTACGTTCTAAGTTTTCGGTTATGGCAGAAGTGAAGAAGTAAGATTTACAGCACAGAGTCCCGTACGAAAACGAACACCTTTATGTCTCAGAAGAGCAAAGTGAAAGACCTCAGAGTAAAAGTGTGTGACGACCTAACTTTCCATGAACATAACAGACCGGATGCTGCTTTTTCAAAGAAACAAAAGACAATAAGGAAAGTTGGATTTCACGATCTCTCAAGATTAAAGAGGAAAAACGATAATAATGTTCTTCAGGGCACTTATACCCTACTTTTGAGAATACGAGGTATAATTGTCAATAGATGTGGTCCCAGTTTCCATCCCATTCAGCCGAAACCGAGGTAGAGAAAAAAGAACTTAAAAACTCTGATTTTGTGGTTATTTCTCCTTATTAAAGGCATAAGTTACAGTAATACCCTGTTGTCGTTTATCACTATAATGCCTTACTTATAAACTCTTAGGATTTTTTTTCATCATAGTGATTCCAAATGTAAATAAAATTGCTAAGTGCAGTGTTACAAGTCATTAAAAACGTAATAAAAGCCCAGAAAAAAATGCGCGTGATTAACAAAACATCTGTTAGACGGTAAATTTGAAATGAGTATAATGACGAAAAAGAAAATCAAATATAAACAACGGATCTTGAAGGAATTTAAAGATAATACAGAAGCTTACATTTACGCATGTTTACCTTTGCCTGTACTCATGACCTGGTACGGTTTTCCTTGGCGCAAAACAATCAAGGTGTTCGGAACAATTATCGCTTATGAAAATGTTTCCAAAAACGAAAAAAAAAAAATAATGAATCCCATAAGCATCTATAGGATAAGGTAGCGCCTTTTTGTGTCTTTTCCAGGGATTGCAGGTAACTCGGATACAAAAGCTAATTCTCAACTCATCAACTTTTAATTGTTGTATTGGTTATAATGAATACAATACAACCGCATAAGGATATCATGATCTTCTCATCACTAAGGTGTCTTATGTCAAATTTGGTACACACTCCATGTCATACTATTGTGTCTTATCTAAAGCTGATATGAAAAAATGGATCTTTCTCAAGCTGTTTCTAATCATCCAATAGGTTCAAAACAAGGTCCAACTCTAATTCCAGCTGTCCTTATCCCCTACCAGCTCTTGAGGTCCTCAAGATCTAACTCCAGTTGCAGGAGCCATTCACTTCATGCAAAAGCCCTCAAGATCCACTTCCAACTCCAACAGCCATGGGCCTTCGCCGCTTTCGAAGCCCTCAAGGATCAGCGCCACTTCCAGCGTCCCTGATCCTCGGCCATCTCCAGAAACCCTCAAGGTCCAACTCCATTCCCAGTAGCCTTGGTCTTCCGCCACCTCCTGAAGCCCTCAAGTTCCAGCTCCAGTTCCAGTATCCTTGTTCCCAGTTATCCCTCAAGACACAACACCCACTACACTCTATATATATACATCATCCCCTGATTCTGGGAGCCCCATTTTCATTCTGCCATCAGGCGGAAGATACTGCCAGCCTACAACCATAAATTCACCTCATAAAAAGGAACAGAAGCAATTAAGACAAATCCAATTAAAATGATGAGAGTAAGTGCGTGCCATTATGTGTTTTATGGTACGTGATACAAACCTTTATGGTTATGTCCTTGACGAACATAACCTCCTTCCGCTGCATCTGTGGACTCCTCCGCCAGACCCAGGGATTAGGTGAGGATAGTCGCACTTAAGGGAGATAGTCGCACCACTGGAAACTTACGAGGGCAATAGTCGTTGTAGGGAGAGTAAGGGAGGAAAGTCACATTGGTGGGTAGTCAAGGGGAATTGTCACGTTGCTGGAAATTAAGGGGACAGTCGTTGAAGGGAGACTAAGGGACGATAGTCGCATTTAGCAGGGAGGCAAAGGGGATAGTACAACTGTTGGGTGGTTTCAGTGGGGGTAATGGTAGTAGTCATAGGCTGAAGAGGAATGTTATTTAGAGGTTAAGGAGAAACTAAGGTGTAAAGAAGGTATTAAAGGATGAAGGAGGTAATTAGGAGTTAAGGAGGTGGTTAAGAATAAAAGAGATAATTGAGAGTAAATGAAGCAAGTAGTTAGCAGTGAATGAGGTAACTAGCGGTATGTGTAGTCAGAAGCAGCTAGGAGCAAGGGAAGTAGGCAGGGAAGAAGGAGGGAGGTGAGGGAGGCGTAGTTTTATGGTACGTGGTAGGAGGTTTGGAGAGAAGGAGGTAGTTTTATAGTATACTATGGTAGTTAGTAGTACCATGCACCGACCAGGGAGGTACTATCCTGCGGGTTGCTAGCATTCAGTGCACAAACTCATGCTTTTTCCAACCTACACATAACATTTGACAACATGTTACTAACACAGTTCTTAACGCTCAATTTTCCCTACTTTTAAAGCAAGAACACTCCAAGAATGCGTTTGTTTCTCATATCTCCCTCTTCCCCTACCCATCCAGCTCTTCCAACTATACAACTCTTGGACTACTGACCTTCTGCCACAAAGCATTGCTCTCCTCACTTTCAAATGCTAAACTCCACAAAGCAGGGGTTGCAATGTACGCTACAGGATTGGTTAGGTTGAGCATGGGATGATCCCGGAAGAGTCGAGGCCCTTTTCCTTATATGGATGTATATGACAAATACGTAAACACTCAGCAAGAGTCTCCAAACGTCAAACGGTCTCAAGCACTATTTTGCCTACTTAGGGAACTCCAACCACAACCATATTTCTGTTGCTTCCAGCTAGGCACGTCCACCCTATATCCCCTATCAAACGCCAGATCTGACACTCTGGAAGAGCTCAATGGTCATCCCTGCACAGCCACTCTGACGATCCCTGTGAGCAGGTATCCCATATTTACAGGGTCCAATTCGCCCAGTATGGAATACTGCTCAAGTATATGGGGAGGCTATTCTTCCGACTCAATTAGAGGAAAAATCTAAAACCTTTCGTCTCATGAATCATCTAGCTAGTTGTTACTTCTTTTCGACCTTCCCTTTATGTCCGTCGTTCTACAGGTATCACTTCGAAATCGCAAAATTTCTTCATTCTTTTTTAGCATTGTTTCCTTTTTATCCAAGATGGCCACGACTGCGGCATGTATTTGCTTCAGCCATTTCGTTACAATATTAAAAAAGTTATGGGTGAAGGAGGTAGTTGGGGTGAAGGAGGTAGTTAAGTATGAAGGAGGTACTTGTAGCAGAATGGGTAAGTTGGAGGGTCACTTGCAGTCAAGAATAATGGTCGCGTTGATGTGGCACCAGTCACACGTTGAGAGGAACAGTCTATGTAGTTAAGGAGACGAAAGATAGTCTTACTGATGGCGTGATGGGATAGTCGTACTGGTGGGGACTAGAAAAGGAATAGTCGTATCCCTTGGGCGTGTTCACGTCCACATAACTTTAATGGACATAAAAGAATTCAAAATTATCATCTTCAGGTGAAGGTATATGGAGATATTCGATTCAGGACACCGCCAAACTCTTCCTATCTCCTGCACATACCTCGACATTTCCACCTAATGGAGAAGTCCTCGGCGAAAGAGGTGGCATTCTTTCTCCTTGTCCGGTAAAGAAGTGAGCCAAAGAAAGACCTAACCCCTCCGTCCTTCTGAAGGAACCAGAGTTCCTGAGGCTCCCTCATCCTACTCCTTCCCAAGGAAGACGAGGAGGAAGATTGTCTTAGGTCCACAGACAGAATAACATCCCAAGTCTTGTAGGGAAGAAGAGCAGAACAGGACGTCTCTCCCTGGTAAGGGAGTAGGTAAGGAGGGAGCCATCCTTACTCCATGTGAAGGAAGGGGTATGGAGGAGGGGGGATCATCATTTCTTTGTAAAGGAGGAGTCAGGGAGAGGTCATCACTCCCTGGTTAAGGAGCAGGTAGGGAGAGGAAAGTTACCACTCCCTGATGGACATACAGGGGGGTCATCATTTCTTTGTGAAGGGAGAGATAATCACTCGCTGGAGAAGGAAGGAGGAGATGGGAAGAGGGTAGTCACGGTAAAGGAGGCAGTGATGAGGGAGTCATCATTCCAAGTCGCCCAGGGTTGACCATTACTCATCATGTGGAGTCGAGAGACCTAAATAAAAGCCAACAACCCGGAACCTGGCATGCCATACTACACTCGAGTTCTGACTGAAATTACTTGTCTTGCTGATCAACTTCATCAAGGAGGAAGAAAAACCTTGTAGAAGGAAGAAAGAGAGGGAGTCCTCCACTCCTACAGGATGGAGAAAGAAGGAGGAGGGAGCTTGGAGGATAAGGGATGATCATGAAGACGCAGATGATTGGAGAAAAGGGGTTAATTTTTAGAGAAGATACATAATGACATTCATATTCCCATCATAATCACAGATTGTCTAAGGAGAGCTGCAGTTTGCACGGCATCAAGATCTCTACAAAATAATTTTGGTTTTGAAATCCTTCACGATAAATCTATCAGCGTTGCAGGGGATGACATTGAGCTACATACAGAGAGCATGAGAGTGTTGACTTTACCGAAATTTGGAGGTCTGAACTTCATCAATAAAGCCTTAAATAATGTTATTATGATTTATATACCCAAAGACTTAATCAGGGACCATTACATTCTTATTAAAACCTTAAAAGCATGTAAAAGAACCAATAACCCATTCCTATAAGTGATAAGAAAACTGTACTTTCAGAAAAAAAAAATAATATTCATCGACAATGATGCTTCACAAAATGTCTGGCGATGCAAACGTATTGAAAAGTGAATCACTATAAGACAGAAGCGAGGAGATAGTGACTGATAAAAGCAATCGAGGAATAGCATGGAATAATCGGTAGATCTGAAGAACTCTCGAAGCATGTAAATAACTACAGCAT
The DNA here is from genome assembly GCA_038088735.1 of Panulirus argus. NCBI lineage: Eukaryota > Metazoa > Arthropoda > Malacostraca > Decapoda > Palinuridae > Panulirus > Panulirus argus. The sequence continues at coordinate 1,176 of JAYMFT010309555.1, read as the reverse complement.
CGTCTTAGTCAACATGAACCAGCTGTCAGGATTACTGATCCGGGATTAATCATACTGTCAAGGATAATAAATACATCGCGGAAAACTCACCTCAGCAAGATGGCATTTCCTGTAAGCATACACGATACGATCCTTGAGCTTAATGGTACGATCCTTAAAACGACGGCAGGACACCTCAGTTGGCAGGGAAGACCGTGGAGTAAGACAGCTCGTCCGTTGAGTACGATGGACGTTATCATCCTAGCTCTAACCTAACCTTAAGATTTGGGGTTAGAGACCAGGTCATGATACCCAAGGGTCGTACCGTCGTGTGTCGGTACTCACGTGTCATACAGTTATGATTCAGGCTCCTGTCGTCGTGCCCAAGAGTCGTACCTTCGTGCTCGAGGGCCATACCATCTTGCTCTAAGCTCTGGACGTCGTAATCAAGGACCATACTGTCCTGCTTGAAGGATTTTAAAAGGTAATGGAAATCTTCCTTACGAAGAGAAAGCAGAGCATCGGTGTGTGTGACGAAGGCAGGGGGTGATGTCTACCACCAACGCCCCCCTGTGGGAAGGAGAGAGTAAGGGGCAAGGGGGGAGGAGGAGAAGACCCTTTGCACTGACGCATGTGGGCAATCCTTCAAAAGCCTCTTTACTGCCGACTTTACGCCCTCCCTCCGCCTATAAAAGAAAAATTAAATGGCCTCTTCCGGCACTCGAAACACGGCCAATATATATAATAAAGAGAGGATATTAGACTTTGAGAAAATTGAACCGGGCCGTTTTATTTGGTCATAGGGCTCGGAGGCGCCATCCTCTCCGCGACCAAGAGCCCCCAACTGCAGCATTAAACAGTTTAACGAGCCAACACCACCGCCGCACATACACGCAGCCAGAGACCACGCCCATCCTGTCACCGCCACCCGCTGGCGGGCACGCTCCGCTCAGGTCACCACCCACCCGCCTAAGGCAACACTACGTCCACCACTCACCCGCCCCGGGCACCACCACGCCCACCACCCACTGGCCCAGAGTACCACCACGCCCACCCACCGCTGAGGTCAAACCCCAAGCTATGGACGGTTCAGAAGGAATCCCGTACGAAGTAATTTCCAAAAACACTGCTAAGGATTGATATCGTATATATATATATATATATATATATATATATATATATATATATATATATATA
>JAYMFT010309554.1:0-39581 GCA_038088735.1 Panulirus argus | reverse complement strand
TTATATATATATATATATATATATATATATATATATATATATATATATATATATATCATATTTGATACAGGACCAAATATGACATGTGCGCTCGAGGTAGAGGTTTGCCATAGAAACCAAGAGGACCAAAGAACAAAGCTTCTTAATCCCAGAGAAGCAGTTAACACAGGCGAGATACGGCCGCAAGTTATGAAGTAAAGGTCCTGAGCCAAGAGTTCTGAGTTATTAGAGGCAGGGAGAAGGTGAGCCAAGAGGTCAGGGCAATGAGCCAGGGTGAGTATGAAGCAACAAGCCAGAGCAATGAGGAAGGTGGTATGAAACAAGAAACCTAGGCAGAAGCAAGGAGTGAGGCAAGAGGCTTAGGGAAGTAAGGCAAGAAGCCAAAACAGTGAGTCAAGGAGTGCGAGGCAAAAGGCCAGAGCGGCGAGGCAAAGTGCGTACGACACAAAGACAGGGCTGTGTAGCAAAGAGTGTGAAGCAAGAAGCTAGGGCAGGGAGTGAGGCAAGAAGCTAGGGCAGGAAGTATGAGGCAAGAAGCTAGGGCAGGGAGAGTGAGGCAAGAAGCTAGGGGAGTGAGTGTGAGGCAAAAAGCCAGGGGAGGAAGTATGAAACAAGAAGCCATGACGTCGAGGAAAAAAGCTAGGACAGTGAGGTAGGATATGAGGCAAGAAGCCAAGGTAGTGAGGCAAGACGTTAAGCCAGAAGTCAAGGCAATGAGGCAAGAAGCCAGGGCAGAGGCAGGGTGTGAGAGATGAAGCCAAGAGAACGACGGAGAGAGTGTGAGGCAAGAGGCCAAGGAAGTGAAGCAGAAAATGTGAGGCAAGATGCTGAAGCAGAGGCAGGGGGTGTGAGGCAAGATGTCAGGGTAGAGACAGGGAGGGTGATGCAAGAAGACAGGGTAGAGGCAGAGTGTGAGGCAAGAAACCAGGGTAGAGGCAGGGAGTATGAGGCAAGAAACCAGGGTAGAGGCAGAGAGTGTGCGGCAAGAAAACAGGGAAGTGAGGACGTGTGAAGCAAGAAGCTAAGACAGTGTTTATGAGGAAAGAAGCCAAGGTAATAAGGCAGGAAGCCAGGGCAGGGAGAGTGAGAAAAGAAGCCAAGGAAGGGAGTGTGAGGCAAGAAGCCAGTGCAGGGAGAGTGAGGCAAGAAGCCAGGGCACGGAAAGTGAGACAAGAAGGTAGGGCAGGGAGAGTGAAGTAAGAAGTCAGGGTAGTGAGGTAGTGAGTGTGAGGCAAGAAGCCAGGGCAGGCAGAGTGAGGCAAGAAGCCAGTGCAGGGAAAGTGAAGCAAGAAACCAGAGCAGGGAGAGTGAGGCAAGAAACCAGGGCAGAGAGAGTGAGGCAAGAAGCCAGGGCAGGGAGAGTGAGGCAAGAAGCAAGGGCAGTGAGAGTGAAGTAAGAAGCCAGGGCAGGGAGTGAGGCAAGAAGTCAGGGAATGGAATGAGCCAAGAAGCCTGGGTAGGGAGGGTTAGGTAAGAAGCGAGGGCAGTGAGAGTGAAGCAAGAAGCCAGGGCAGGGAGAGTGATGCAAGAAGCCAGGGCAGGGAGAGTGAAGCAAGAAGCCAGAGCAAGGAGAGTGAGGCAAGAAGCCAGGGCAGGGAGAGTGAGGCAAGAAGCCAGGGCAGGAATAGTGAAGCAAGAAGCCAGAGCAAGGAGTGATGCAAGAAGCGAGGGCAGTGAGAGTGAAGCAAGAAGCCAGGGCAGGGAGAGTGAGGCAAGAAGCCAGGGCAGGGAGAGTGAGGCAAGAAGCCAGGGTAGTGAGGCAGGGAGCGGCGGCGACGGCCGGGTGGACCACTTAAGACTGGTACTCGTGCCTCAGGAATAATCAATACTGGGACGGGCGGGCGGGCGGGCCGCTCACCCGCCCTCCTCATCCATACAGGTCGCACGCCACTCACCCCACCTCTTGTTTATATTCTTCTGCCCTTTCTCTCACCCACTGATCATCACCTGTACTCCTTCCCACGCCGGCCCTCAGAAGGTTCTCTCTTGAGCCTCATCCTCGTCTCTGGCCATAACTTACATCGCATCAATTTCTCACTTCCCATTAATTCTTAATCACATGCACCTAATCATCTGCTATTTCCTCATATCAGCTACAATCCTCGTTAATTTCACTCTCTGTACTTTTCCGAAAACGCAGATGTGGCAGAGGTGAAGACAGCGGCTGGCAGAGGCAACAGGTTGTGAAGGCAGCAGATGGTGTCGGCGGCAAGCTACAGACCCAGCAGGTGGTAGTGGGAGCAGCAGGAGGTCAAGACAGCAGCTAGGAGAAGCAACAGGTGGTGCTGCTGCCGAAGGTGATGATGGCAGCAACTGGGAGATGCAGCGGGTAGTGGAAGCAGCAGGTGGTATATAGGTGGAGGCAGCAGTAGGTGGTGGCAACAGGTTGTGAGGCAGCTGGTGATAAAGACAGCAGGTGGCGGAAGAAGCAAGAGGTAGAGTCATTAGGTGAGGGAAGCAGCTGGTGATGATGTAAACATGTGACAGAAGCAGAATGGCTGAGGCTGAAGGCGATGAAAGCGACTGATTGGGGAGGCGGCACGAGGCACAGGAAGTGGACGTAGCAGGTGGTGGAGGGAGAATGGCAGAGGCTGAAGACGGATGGTTGGGGTGGCGGCAGGTGGCACAGACAGTAGGTGGCGGAGCGGATGGTGGTCTACTGAGGAAGCAGAGGTAGAGGAAGAGGGTGGTGGAGGTAGCAGTTGGTGGAGGAAGCAAGTGGAAGAGGCAGCAGGTGGTAGAGGAAGTATATGGTAGAGGCAGTAGGTGGAAGAGGAGCGTGAAAGAGAGGCAGCAGATGGTGGAGGAAACACGTGGAAGAGGCAACAGGTGGTAGAGGAGGCAGGTGGAAGAGGCAACAGGAAGTAGAGAAGCATGTGCAAGAGGCAGCAGGTGGCACTAGAAGCAGACAGAGGCGGAAGCAGGTGTAAGAGGCAATAGGTGGTGGAAGAAAGTAACAGTTGAAGAGACGAAGGAGAAAGCAGGTTGCGGGGCAGCATGTGAAGGACGCAAGAGTAGAGGTAGAAAGAGGTGGACGAGATACTGGTAGGTCCAGTATGAGTGCATGCGACCAGCGGTGGAGGCTGCAGAAGGTGCACGCAGTAGGGGTGGAGGCGGCAGGTGGAGCATGCAGCATGTGGTGGAGACAGTGAGCGTGAAGGCAGCAGGTGGCACAGTGAGTACAAATGGAGGTAGGAGATGGTTATGCAGGAGGAGATGGTGGAGGCAGGAGGGGTATAAGCAGCATGTGATGGAGCTATAGCAGGTTGTGGTAAAAGCAGTAGCGACGGAGGCAGCAGTAAGTGTGGAGACAGCAGCAGGGGATGGAGGCAGCATCAAGGGTGGCAGTGGAGGCAGCAGTAGTGAGTGGTAACAGCAAAGGAAGTGAAAGCTGTAGTCGCGATGAGAGAAGCAATGGGGGTGGCAGAGGCAGCAGTTGGGGTTGTGAAGGTAGCAGGTAGGTTGGGGACAGCAACAGAGGGTGAAAAGAGGCAGCAGCAGCAGGGGGTGAAGGCAGTTGAAGGGGTAGTGAAGGAAGCACTGGGAGGGGGGGGGGGGTGAGGGCAGCAGCAAAGGGTGGAGGAGGCAGCAGTTGGGGTGGTGGAAGCAACAGTAAGGGGTAGTGATGGCAGCAGTTGGGGTGGAGGAGGCAGCAATTATGTGATGGAGGAGGCAACAGTTGGGGTGGTGGAGGAAGCAGTAGGGGTGGCGGAGGAAGCAGTAAGGGAAGTAGGAAGCAAGAGCAGGGGTGGTGGAGGAAGCAGTAGGGGGTGGTGGAGGCAGTAGTAAGGGGTAGTGGAGGCAGCAATTGGGGACGGTTGAGGCAGCACTAGGGGGCGGCGGAGGCAGCAGTAGGGGGTGGCGGAGGCAGCAGTAGGGGGTGGTGAAGGCAGCAGTATGGGGTGGTGGTGGCCACAAAGAGGAGCGAGGTAAGCCTCTTCAGTAATCACGGCGGTGTTTGGTGAAGCCACGTTCAAATATTGACGTCGCGGCGTAAAATGAGGAGCAGGTCTGCTGGGACACCAGAGCAGCCTCTCCCCCGTCACCCACCACCTGCCTGCCTAACCCAGTGTCCACCACGTTTGCTGAGACAACGTCAGCCTCCCATGTGGTGCCGTCTCTCCAAGTACTCATACAACCTTCCGGTCTTTCTCGACCAGCTTATCCTTCTACCTCATAATGCAAGTACCTCTGTCTTATAATGCCTTTCTCTACCTTAAACTCCCTGTTGTTGCCTCACATGCCTGTATCCCTACTACAAAGAGCTTTCCCTCTACCCTCCACTGCCTGCCACTCTACCTCACTCGTTGTGATAATGTACTTCATACTGCATGACACTTTACCTCATGCTGCCTAAGACTCTACCTCACACTGCCTGTATCATCAAATACTGCAAACCAATCACTGAATAAAGTCTAAGAACTCACTAAAGAAATATGTATATTGCGTGCTCTATCGGCCGTGGTGTGACAGGCGCTCACGTTAGCCTGGGAGGTGCGATCTGCAACAGCCTGACTGACCAGAGGAACTGCGGTGGAGCTTCGTCAAACGCCGACCTCCCTTATTAGAGGAGAAGCCTCAAAACTCGACATGCGGTATGTTTAGGTTAGGCTCCAGTACGCGGGTAAAATAGAAGTCCTACGCCGTACCGATGGACAGTGAGCAGGGCAACCATCGAGTAGTGAGCAACTTGACCCTGTTTCTAAACATCAAGATCCACCAGAGGCACACAGCTCCTGCCTGGCCGTAGCTATGGAGTGCGTTCCACCGCTAACGGTGCAGACATCTCCCTCATTAACAAAGTAACCTCATGGCCTGAGTGCCGACTGTCCTCATTATCATCACGGCTCTGCCATCCTTACAGCCTCATTACTCCCCATAACCATTAGTCTCCCTGTTCATACTGACCAAATGCCTTCACTGTCTACCAACTGACTCCCGACATCACTATCCCCATGTCTGCAACCTTCCGTAACTTTACCTCCAAGTTTCATTATTTACCATTACTTCAATACTCCCCATTACTTTCCTATCACCAGGAATTAATGACTTCCAAAGCATTACCTTCCATGATGTCATTAAACAAAGGCTTCATACTGACTTGCACGTCACCACACGACTCTCAAGGATTTAACAACAACCGCGACTTTCAAATTCCTCGTTTTTTTTCTGCTCATTATAACGTCCTCCGCCCATGGCAGGTTAACGATACCATCAGTAGCATATGGTTACACCTCTCCATGACGTCAGTGCCTCCCATGACTTCACTATTTACGTGACTACACCACAGTAATGACTGCCATCCCCACCAGTTCACTTCTCTGCCACTTTACCATCCTCATGACTATGAACTGATGAACTTCCTTTCGTTCTTTTCTCCTGGTGTCGTTAATACTGTACCACCATTTCTTTACTCACACTCCGTTTTCATTACTCTAGCAACCTCGTTACTGGCCCTGGCTTCACTGCTTCACACGGAAGGACGCCCCTGGCGCCTGTGCCCAGAACAACTTTATTAACAAACTTCTTCATGAACAAAAGCAGCGCTCTGACGAGAGTGTAACAAGGTTCACTTCTCGGAAATTTGAGCAAATCCAACGATTCCTCTAAAGGTCAATAATGTATGGCCACATACATAGAGATACTAGATACTAGAGATACGCCGGTTGATGGCAAGAGACACACTTACTCCAAGACGAACATAAATCAAAATGATGCTTAAAAAAACTTCGAACCTATCTATCATAAACATCAACCCATACATTTTGAAACACAGTAAGCAGAAAAAGTCAATTTAACTGTAAACCCTACCCGTACCTTAACCTTGTATCCAATCTAAAACGGTTTTTTACGTACTTATAAACCTAAAGCTCAGTCTGGGTCAACGCTGTGTTGCTGCACCTGCTAGAAGCTCCAGCCCGCACACAGACGTACATCAGTTTGTTGGTTTTATGATTCGCCGGGTCTACCGTCACTTGCCGTGCGACGGACCGTTCTCCCGGCTGCAGGCCTACACAGACATCACCCCCTGGCTGGTCTGGTGCACTGTCTACCTGCCCGTCCTCATCTTATTAACGAGCTTAACTCACAAGTTACGGTCTTCTATAAATAGGGAAAACTTTACTAAAAACCTGACGGACGACGAAGCTAAGCACCTGAAGAGCAGCCGGATGTTGACGACAGATCATTAGCTGTACTGTATTCATTAAGGGCCAGCCATCACACGGGACTAGTGCTCAAGCGACAGCAGAGGCTGGCATGGGATTCAACACTTGACAGTCGTGCTTTTAATATTTAAACATGGCGATTGTGGCCCGCAGAGTTTTATTATTTCCATCTCTGGCACAATGATTTTCGTCAAGTTTTCGAGACAAAACGAAATGCATGATAAATAAAAGAAATAATCCTAGAGAATTAACGCGGGCACATAAATACCAAGCATAAAAGGTTATAACATTACGAATAAATGAATGCCTTCCATTTTATCATCAGGCATCAATTCAAAAGAAGCAAGTGTAATACGACAGAACCAGAGCAGGTGTAGCCAGACGACCCAAGTGTATATGCAGCAGTCTGCCGCTCCTGTGAGACGTATGCAGGGGTTGGCGCCGCCCTCAGCCCTCCTGTAATACTACAGCAGCGTCTCGGCTCGCTAATCCGCGCTCTAAGCCATTCTAATCTTTATAATCGATATTCTTGCCTATCTATTATTTCTAACTGGTTTTCTACGTTCATACACATTAAAAGAATTATCATTTTACTATGAAATAGGTCCCTATTTTCGAGTGTGCACGTGTGTGTGTGTGACGCACGTACATCAAAGCTTTAGTTCTTAAGACGTCTTCAGCGAACCTGATTACATACATAGCCCGTTTCAACGAGCCTGTTTACTAGAAATCAAGAATAAAATTGGTCACGTTGAAGCAGCAATCAAAGTATCGTCCTACCAAACATTCCAGTTCCACACGCAGACCACAGAGGTCAGTGGATGTGCCACACAGCCTCCTCATTAACATCTGCCACACAACAAATATTCTTTTTAATGTTGTATTCCAGCGGCAGCGAAGCCCACGCGGTGCACATACAAGATGCATGACGCGCGCGCAATAATCCTCTTTGCCCTGCTGAGGCCGGCCGTCCAGCGGCAGCAGACATACTGCCATCCGACTTACCATTAACATCAGAACAAGCAGCACATGACCCTTGTGCACGACGGTGCGACCAATGAACACGAAAGTAAGAGACCGTGGTACGACAATACGACTCCAACACGACGGTAGGACACTTGCGTTATGACAGCCTGACCTCTCACGGTCAGGTCAGCACAGCCAAAGGTCGTACTGGCGTGGACGAGAGGTCAAAAGATGGGAGCAAGAACGAAGTTGCGAGGAAGACTCTAGTGAGAAGCGAGGCAGACGGTGAAGCCTTTACGCTGGTTCACTACAGCAGTTCTCCTGCTGAGGATGGGTTCCCTGCCCCCGACGGGCGGCATCTGAGCAACATCGCTCTTCGACTATGTTCACCCCGGGGGAGCGGGAGGGGGGAACAAGGCACGAGGAGCCAGTAGCAAGCGCTGCCACATATCTGTCATCACAGCGTTGGGGCCAGAGTAAACCGCTCGCCTTGTGTCAACTAAACAACCACAAATTGTTGAGAGCTGGTAAACATAACCTGTATATACACCTCCACCTTCTGGCCTTGAGGCAGCGCAGACAGTACCCACCGCACTCCACATCACCACACCTTTAAGTCACCGGCCTTCTTATAAAATGACAATATATATCAGATGTGTAGGAGAAATGAAGCAAAATGCCTCCGTGACGAAAATTGCATGTGCTTGCACTCAAGAATGATTGTACATCAATATCTACAATGACATTCTGCAGTGTTCAGGTATACGGCCAGAGGAGCACAAATATACGCATCCCGAAGCCTTTACAGGTCCCGCTGGGATTAGACAGTGTGTCGCTAGCTAATGATGGAACAGTTATGGAATTACCAAAATACTTCACTCCAGTACCAAGAATCCGCTCGTGTGATCAGCTTCGTCATAACCCTTGCTAAGATAATTACCAAAATTCCCATAATACGCAATTTCATACCTTGTAACTCATTACCGGGGCAGAGGCTGCTGGGAGCTGCCACCAGCACCTGTGGGCACACAGCTGAAGCCCGCACGTATGGCAATCAACTTTTAATTTCCTTCCATAGGGCAGTGTTTGCATCCACTTGGAAAAGAGAGAAAGAAAGCTTGCCTCCTTGATCTTGAGCCTCCTAACTGTGACGGCATCTGGCTACAAATTTTCTTTAGCCTGTATAACTTTGCCACCATGTTTAATACACTCTCCCTTCCCCAGTTCTTCCAACTTTGCACAACTCTTCGACGACTTTACTTCTTGCCGAGAAGCACTACATTCTTCACCTCCACGCGCTGAAATACTATCTGCAGGGGATCTTATATGTATAACACCAGTACCCTAAGGAAGATAAGGAAGGAGACCAGTCTAACCTCTCCAACCGTCGCCCCACTGCTCACCCTTCTGCTGTCTCCAGAGCAAATCACACTCCCTGCTCTCTGATCACCAATACGGATCCCCCAGTGTTAAATCCACTGGTGATCTCTGCTATGTGACTCACCTCTCGTTCTCCTCTCTCAGATTCTGGGAGAAACTTCTGACGTGGCCCTCGACATCTCCAACGCATTTGACAGGGCGGGTGTGGCTTACAGTCTTTGCTTTCTAAACTCCCATCCTTTGGTTATACGGTTTCTGTCTATTCCCTAAGTCGCAGCTTCCTCTCTGGCCGTTCTACTGCAGTAATCGCTGATAAAGTGGCTTCCTCCTCTTATCTTATCAACAGCGGTGCTCCTATCGTCTACTCTCTTACTGCTCTCTATAAATGATCTTCTCCAACTTATAACCCAATTCACTTTTATGCTCATGCATACACATCTCGACCCATTGTTCCTTCCCTTCCTTCAACGTAATAACCAAACGATTTTCACACTGAGCATACTGAACTTTGCAACATCTGAGAGTGAGGAACAGTACACTAAAATCGAACAGTCCAAAAACGCAAATTTCTCCCTATATCGATTTGTAGGTCACTAGATTCCCTGTGCTCAATTTCAAAACACCATAATTCAACCCTGTAATACGATAAACAAGATGGGCATAACCATATTTCTCACTCCTTCCTGATAACCCTACATACTCAACATCAAACAGACGGCTTTCTAAAAGCTGGGGTGCTATTCAGGTGCCGTAATTAATTTCCTTGTGAAAAGCCATTTCATATCACATGGGTTTTCTTCGCCCTAGTATGGAGTATTGCTCACATATCTGGTATGGATTTTTCTCCAACTCTCTATTGACGAGAATGGAATCAAATGCCTTTCGTCTCGTTTCTCATAAACCAACATCATCTCTCTTTCACCACCACCTCTCTCTCTCTCTCTCTATGTTCTACACTTATTATTTTAGCCAATGTATTCGTGAGCAGTTTGCATGTGTCCCTGCTCCCAGGACTTATACCCAAGGCATGCGTCTGGCTGCTGCTTCCCATATTTTCTGTATAGAGATCAGCCACTCTTGGATTGACCGTTATGTCTCCATCTTCCTTTGAATAGGAAGGTGTGGAATTCTCTTCCTCCTTTCGTCTCTCCCTTATCCTAAAACCTTTCTGCCTTCAAGAGTCAGGACTACAAACACCTGCGGAGCCCTGATTAATATCTATATTCTTTTACTATCACTTTATTCCACTCATCCCAACGGGGCCATTTATTGGGGCATATTTTGCCTGTGTACTGTCGTTCACTAAGAAAAAAAAAAAATCCTGTACCACCGCAAGACTGATCAGGCTCTGGGGAACCACTGCAATACGAGTTCACACTACAAAGCTGTTTGACATGTTACTATGTCAGGCAGAGGCACAGGTGCACAGTCAGGGTAAACCACATACTTGTCTTAGGTAGTTACTCCACCTGCCACCTGAGCAACATCACAAGTGTCACCACAGGAACACTATGCACTAAGGAAGACTCGACACTTCATTATAGGTAAAAATTCTTGGAGGTAATATTGGCCATGCCCCCCGCTGGTTGAAGAGCAGCGAGAAGTTGCTGGAAGTGGAGTCGCCTCGCCTGCAGCCAGATTCCTGAGAGAGGAGCCCTTTACAATTTAGACGGGAACTTTTATAATTAAGTTCGATCCTTTAAGACGTTGGAAAGAGCTACATTTTTAACACCTCCGAAAGTTGGTAAAGTAATCATTCTCCGGTTCATCTCGGAACAGGCAAGAGACTGACACAGGTCAAGACAATAGGTGCCTCAGATTCTGAGGATCATACATCGTAAAAATTCCACATTAATGCTGCCGAGGATCCGATATGTTATAGTGATAAAAGTACAGATAAAGAAGACTATAACTCTACGGCTGGGGTTCCTCAAACTTAAACGTGCTGTGACACGAGAGCACCACCATAGGAAAAACTTACACCTACCAACATCTGGGATACTTAATGCTTTCAGAGAAGCTAGACCAAGGAGCCGGGGGTGAAGGCCTGTCTGTCTGTATCATACAGGCAAGAGCAAGGAGGCCAGAGGCAGGAGTGATGACTGCTGCACACTGGTCCAGTAATATCAAAGCTGTGCCCAATGTGAGACTGCCTTGAGAATGCAATACGAGTAATAATGCATATCCTAATTACTGTTCTTTATTGAGACTGGTGACGGGATATATAACCAAATCACTCTTGAGCACAACGCTGCCAATGAGGCCTACGTTCAAGCGTTATCTGTGGCTGTGGTAGGAACTGCAGCAAAACTTCTAACTCTGAGAAGTCAGGAGGTGGAGCAGACGTTACAATGCACAACTAATTCTTAAGATGAACTATGATCCTAACAGAACACATGATTGCTGTGCCTCAAGTAAGACGCTCCTACAACACCAACAGACTTTTCCAAACGACAATCGACCCAATGCAATCACTTCACGTCACTAATTTGATGACAAGTAACAAGGTACTATTTCCGTCAACGAGGGCCGGACCTCGGACAACATCTTACCATTTCCACGGCTGGCAGGACACACACACCTTGGCTAACGGTCTCAGGAAACGTACAGCGATACAACGCTTAACCCGGATGAAGAAATTCTCAACGTACCATGTGTATATGATTGGTGGTGAGACGCAGCAATGATGTGTAGATTATATTGGCACATAACACGAGTTTAACAACTGCTGTTGTTCTCCGTTACGGGAACTACAGTACAAACCGGCCACAGAGCCAGCAGCAGGAGGTCTCCAGCATTATCTACACTCCAGCGTCAGGAGACCAATGCAATACACCAACGTCGTTTGGCAACCGCGAACGGGAACAATACGATCTCCACGGCTGATTTGTGGGTTGAGGCCGACCAGTGCATTAGTAACCCGGCCGATGAGTGATCTCGTCTCTTGCAAGGCACATCAACTCTTCAGTATTTCTCAACTCATCAATTCTCATCTTTCGATTAAATTTTAGTCATTCGGGGATTAAATGTATCTTCTCAGAATTCAGGCGGATTTTTGTGATTTTCAGTGACCTGCGCGCTAACCACGAAGCCCACGCATCCTCGTTCTCTGGTGCTACAGGCAGCCGTGGGACCAGAGACCCTTCACCGCACTATTTACACCGTGTACCAACAGGCGCCTCTGGAAACACGCCTGGGATAAATGTGCAGGTCAGTAAGAGAAAAACCCGCTCTGTTTGGTATGTTCTTTAGCGTTCACAGTTTATTGCCTGTCCCTTTACCTCTTCACCGGAGGCCAGCTGCCCTACCCCACACTCCATAAAGCCAGCTGCTCTACCCCAAGCCCCACAAGGACCAGCTGCCCTACCCCACACCCCATAGAGCCAGCTGCTCTACCCCACGCCCCACAAGGGCCAGCTGCCCTACCCCACACCCAACGGAAGCCAAGTCCCCTTTCCAACACCCTCTGGGGACCATCTAACTGAAGGACACGCTACTGTTCCATACCTTGTAATGTATCCCGCCTCCAGGTTCCACGGAACACTCACCTAAGAAGAAAGAAACGAAAAATATATTAGCTTTCGCCAACAATGGGGGTGGGGGCTAATATAATAACAAATTCAATTACACTCCACATTTCCATCATTCAGTCCTACAGCACTGTGTTATATCATGCACTCGTAGCTGCTACCAATGTGACAGTCTCGTCACTAGGTGTTACGGTAGAAATGGAATTGTTATAAACAGAGAGAGAGAAACACCCATGCCTAATGATTACATAGGTCTACATACTGTTTGACATGAAAGGTTAAAACTCATGAGAACGTGAGATATTTCGGTCTGATATGCCATACAATATATCACTCTCAGATACTGGAGCATGCGCTATCAATGCGTCTGGATGATGATGGTGTCATAAAGTACGACCGGTAAAGATTTTCCTCAAAACTTGCAACCAAAATATTTGCTCATGATTTGCACGTTCTGTCACTTTTTATTGATAAACTTTCTACTGAGGTCAGCCGCCTGCCAAAATTTCCAAAGACAAACCGTGAGAGGCTGGAAGGTGTGCGCCCTTGATCCTGGCTAGAACCAGAACATGAGCAATATACATTTCGAAGACCAGACTCGGGAGGTGGAGCCAGCATGTGCAGCCCTAGCACGGTGGCACTTGTGCCCACACCTTCAGATGGTGTCATGAATAAGAAAAGCTTAGTGAAGTGTACAGGTCACCCACGTGATTGTGTCAGACAAACAACATAGTGGGATTCATTATGAGACGGGGAGAAAGTTTCACACTCGTGCTGTCCACTCTCTTAACCCTGTGTGTAAGTACCGTCTTTCCTCTTATGTGTGTATATACAGATCCTAGCATCCCTACCTCAAACCCAGGTACCCATTTATAGACCAGGCCCTTGGGGAGAATGAACACCTACTACGTGGGCCGACTGCCGTGCCCTAGATTCGAACGCGGGCAGGCACCGTGCGTGAATAACAGTCAGCGACGCTAACCACTACACCACGGACGCCCAAAGTGTGTGTGTGTGTGTGTGTGTGTGTGTGTGTGTGTGTGATACCTACCCTCTTCTGGAACAGCTAAGCTGTGGAATTTTCCTCCTTTCGGCTTTCCCTCTTCCTGCAACCTTCAAATCAGGAAACACCTGCGGAGGCCTGATTAATGTCGACTTTCTATATCTATCACTTTATCTCTTTGACCTGAGATGGCATTTCACAGAGGAATGTTTTGCCCTTATAAGTGTAAGGGACAAACGAAGTAATCAAGTGAAAGTGTACGGCTGTTAAGGTGTCCTACTGTATTTGTAAGCTTCCGGCAGTAGGTGTTGAGGGGAGCTGGGTGCAGGGACAGAATTGTAAGTGTGGCACACAGCACCAGTCATTCCCAATACCCCAACAACCGCACGTCACCTACCCAGTACTGAAGTAAAATTCCCAAGTAACAGCCACCAATACAGTCGGTCCCTTCATGCGACTTCCTTTCAACGTTCACCAGATAAAAAGTCAGCGGGCGCCACCTGTCATAATATACCAGTTTACAGCAAAGGAAAACTCATTCAACACTGCCGACCAAACCAAGATGAAACTGACACTGAATTTGTCAACATCGTCATGGTAATCAATGTCGTCCTCGTCTTTACTGTGAACAAGTTATCATCGTCAGCTGCACAGATGACGAGGGCAGACGTGGTCTCAACTGCCAGCGTCTGCCCAACACACCTCCTCACCACCACACCCGTCCATCTGCCGGGCAGGATCCACTCACCTGTGGCATGGCTACTGCATACTACAGGCATCTCTAAGTTATTGATAATGTTTTCTTCACGCAGGACAAATGTGAGACAGTCTAGGATTTTCAGAATGTAAGGAAATCATGACCTGGTTGAGAAGATAGCCCTGTACGATAGGTGAAGCATATGATTACCGCGCCATTTTCTCCACAACTAGGCCAACAAAAATAATAAAGAAGACATACTGTGACTACGCAAACTACAACAGTCTCCTTGCAAAACTACGACACCAATTGCTCAATGAAAGTGTCACACTGGCCAAGGATGCTTTACCATGTTATCCACAAGTTTAGGGAAACGTCCGATCATTACATATTACACATTTCCAGTAGTAGTGATGACATGTTGGTGGTGGAGGTATGTCATTCCAAGGAAATGATCAGCAACCTCTGCCACTCTCCCAGCTGACTACCACTCAACGCTCTCACTCACTCCCACGCTACAACGACACCAAGTACAACTTCATGCTTATTTACTCTTTTCTGGACATGGAAGGGAATGGAACCAGGAAAGCGGAAGTAAGTCATAGGGTGGATGAGGGGGCGAAGGCCATGGGATCGCTGAAGAAAGTGTGAAAAGAGAGATCGTTCGTTACCTGGAAGGACAAAAGCAGGCAAGTTTGAAGACACAGTAGTCCTTGCAATATTATATGGGTGCGAATGGGAGGCATGGCTATAGATCAGGCTGTGCGGATGAGGATGGATGTGTTGTAAATGAAATGTTTGAGGACATTATGTGCTGCAAGGTGGTTTGATCGAGTTAGTAATGAAAGGGTAAGGGAGATGTGTGGTAATAAAAAGAGCGTAGTTGAAAAAGCATATGATGTATTGAAATGGTTTGGACATATGAAGAGCATTAGTGAGGAAAGGTTGACAAAGAGGATATATGTGTCAGAGGTGGAGGGAACAAGGAGAAAGGGGAGATTAAACTGAAGGTGGAAGGATGGAGTGAAAGGGACCTTGAGCGGTCGGGGCCTGAACATGCGGAAGGGTGAAAGGCGTGCACGGGATAGAGTGAATCGGAACGATCAGGTACATAGGTACGTGTTGTTAATGGACTGAACCAGGGCATGTGAAGCGTCCAGGGTAAACCATGGAAAGGTCTGTCTGTGGGCCATGGTCTTGGATAGGGAGCTGTGGTTTCGGTATGATACACAAGACAGCTAGAGAATAGATGTGAGCGGATGCGGCCTTTCTTCGTCTGTTCCTGGCGCTAACTCTCTAACGCAAGAAACGGCGACCAAGCATAGGATATACATACATACATACATACACACAAACACACACACATATATATGTGTGTGTGTGTGTGTGTGTGTGTGTGTGTAATTACCTATTCGTATTGTATGGGAAGGGAGTTTTATACTCGTGGGACCCCATCTCGAACATTCTTTACTGTTATCAAACTGTTTTAAACTTCTTTATGCTGTTTATTATTAGTATATTCCCAATGAAATTATTCAATTCATCCATTACTCATTACAAAAAAGTACTTCGTTACAACCTTGCTTACAAATTCGTTTTTCATTTCATGTTATATCCTCTGGTTATACCATTCCTGCAGCTTGAAAAGAACTGTGCACTATATACCTCATAAAGCTGACTCAAAGCGTAGTGATCGAATCACCCCTCGCTCTTTTCTCTTCCATGGTGGAAACTTACGACCTCTAGCTTTCCCTGTACCTCAGCACTCCGAAATCCGGTACCACATTTTTTCCCCTCCATCTCTATTAGTTCCTGACAAGTGGTAAACGTCCACCGATCAAGTCACCAGACACTGTGTACCCGGGCATTTGTGGCATTAGGTATATATGGACTACGTGACCTTAATCCCAACCTCCAAGATACAAACATATATATAACTATCAATATGGCAGTAGTACCTGAGGTCCACATCCAAACCCTGTCGTCTGGTGTGGTGCCCACTAGAATTCTGTGGCATTTACGCATACAAGGACCTATGATATTGCCCTCTACACCTCCGTCCCAGTACAGGTCAGCAGATGTATGGTTCTAGGAGCTCTACCGGAGGTATACGTTTGGTCCATCTCCAGTCCCTTGTGAGATTTTCCTCCATAAGGACGGGACGAAGGCACGCACGGGCAGGGCCACACCAATACTTCTGCTACTATGCATCAGGTGCATGAAAAGTTAAAAACAGCAGGTCACGGTACTGCCAGTTATTATATCAGTGTCTGATACAAATGAGTGTATGATGCATAATACAGTAGGTGTAGGTGAGACGTGACGTGGTGAGAGACAAGCTGAGAAGTGTGTGGGTGTGAGTGTCAGTGTTGTCGTAACGAGAACATTACAACTCACTGGTCTACCATAGTGACACCACATAACGATGATGACTTTTGTTACTGCCGCCCAGCACCCAGCTGCTGCCGTCCTTCGCCTGATTGGCTAAAGTGTTCCACACTACTGGACCTCGCGTGTGATGGAGATCTCTTACTGACTGGTGTTCCAATCCGCTCACCTTCCACACACCATAAGTGATTCTGGATGGCACAGCTCAGCCAGGATATACCAGGGAGGTATGGTAAGGCAAGTCGTGAGGGATGACCAAAGCCGTAGTCGGGCAGGATCGTTTCACCCTCGACAGGCGGCCACACAACCCTAACGGCAATTCTACGCTAACGTCCATTTAAGAGGCAACAGGGCAATAAAACGTACAAGTTCTAACGCACAAGATTAACACATGACGGCACTAAAACCCCTTTGGCTCTCACCTCAACCCACTATTAATGACAACACATCCTTCTGTACTAGGAACACGTGTTTCCAGTACTAGAAACATATGTTTCCAGTTCTAGCAGCACGTTTCCAGTACTGGTAGCAAGCACATACAGTAGCTCCAGTAGTGAGAACACACCCTAGTCAGTACTAGCACCACACTTCTGCCACAGCAACAGTCAACCCCAGCTACTAACAGCCTTACTTCTCCACTGTTGCTGCCACCTTCCTCCTGCCGCCAATAGCGCTAGACGGATCTCACGATGCCACAAACACCACCACCTTCACTACCGCCTAATGAAATTCGCCGTTGCTGTGACCACGTATTCTTTGCCTGGCTCTCGAATATTATTGCTTATTGCCTTTCTGACATTCCACAGGATTCTTGTAAATTCAGTCTAACTCGTCTGCATGTTGCGGTATGTCCTCGCTTTTTGCAGACTACGTCAGGCTACAAAAAAATACAGAGGACTGCAAACGGCTACAAACCCAGGGTCCTCTACAGGATGTTTCAGACGCCAGAGAAGATGAGAAACAAACAGTTCACTGTGCAGAGAGAAAAGAAGCAAACAGATCAAAAAGGTGAAATGCCTATAAACATCTGAACTACTGGATATGTTATATAGTAACCATCCTTTTGAAGAAAACGTACTTTCGTTCATTCGAAAGAAAACGAGTTTGTATCTTTCACTATGGCTGACGTCACACTGATTTGATCTCAAGAAGTTATCAAGATGGCCAAAACCTTATATACTTGAGAATAAGTGTATTAAACCTTCTCTTAACCATCGTCTTTCTAAATCAAGTTAAAGGGGGTTCAGACGGCTCCCCGATGCTCTGCTTCTCAGACCTGGCAGCATCTGGGTAGCTTACCGTCCGCCTTACCCAATCCTGATGCTACTTCCAACCAAGGCCACAACACACAACACAACACTGAGGGTAAGGATGCACAAGTAAAGAGCAGACTGCTTTCTTACACGAACTCCAATCACCTTCAAATCGAACCTAAATCTTTTTTTGATTTTTTTTGCCGTTTCTGTGCACTGCATACATCCAAGTTATCTCTCTTTTCCATTATTTACATATTGCTAATCGTCAATATTCATATTTTGGTATGTTTTCGTCTTACTGCCGATGTGTAAAACTTTACTCTTACCCAGATTCAAAATTAGTTGCCACTTGCGAGCCTAATCTATCAGTTTGTCTTAGTCAGCTTACGGCTGAAGACGTTCATTTTCTGCATATCTTTCTTCCTATATACGTTTACGCCAACGAATTCTGATGTATTGCGTAATCAATGTTATTATCTTAAAAGAAATACGTAATAAGACATTTCTGCGACACTAAGTCTACCCGTTAATCATCACTCTCTCTGCACCCAGCCAACTAATCTTACAGCCACCAAATTACGCTACTTATACCCAGTGCCTTAACTGCTTATAATCACTGATGCGGAACTTTAACGGACGCTTTTAGAAAATCTAAATAATTTACATCAACCATTTCACTTTACTTTCATCACAGATGTTGATTACATCATAAGCGAATGACTACTGGCATTACAAGACAAGTCAATTCAGGCAACGAGACATCAGTCCCAGGACGCATCACTTGCCACGAACACAACACTGGCCACCACCACCTCCACATCGGACGTACAAAACAGACCTCCTGACATTTTACTGGTCAATAGTGGAGTGGTCATCATGAATGTGACACACACACACCACCAGCCATCTTCCCAGGAACGACCAACCAACAACCTTTTCAGCTTAAGTGTAAAACGAAGAAAAGAGTAGAAAGTAAAAGACTATGTTTATGGAAACTGGAAAGTTTGCGCCAGATAACTTGTGGCATTACTTGACCCCCGACGGTCACCTGGGAGTGCTTCTCTCCAGTGCCTCCTTTTGAAGCGTCAGCAGTGGAGGGCTGTGATGCCTACCTGGACCAGCACCAGACCCTCATTTTCCCATTTCATGTATTGACTAGTACGTCGCCAGCCTCGTGATGCCATCGACACATATCATCTCAAACCTCCACAAATCCAGCCAGACCTGAGCTTATGACTGCTTCCCTTCCGTCCACTAGTCTAAAGATGAGAATAAGATACGCAGCTGAAAATGCTGGGGACCAGTTGAGCACCCTCCTGAGGGCAGCTGCGTCACACGAGGCATTATGGATCTGCTAGACGATTACCGTCACTCTCGACGCTGAAATAAGGCTCGGCACAGCGATGCTGGAGGCCGAGGCTACCCAGGTGCTCACTGCTCTACACGTCCGCAAACAAGAACGGCGCCCAAAACCATACCAAAGAAAATAAAAGAAAAATATCACTCTGTATATAAACAGAAACCCGAAAAAAAAGACACCAGCAATCACGTTAGACCCGTGCAGCGAAAAAGCCTTGGTCTACCTACCAAAACTTCACGAGAATACAAGAGAATCCCCTCCAGCTTAGGCTATCCAAGGAGTCACAGAAAACGGTCAAATAGAAAGAGGGGACAGTTGTAAAAGGGCGACATTAGGTTACACTGTGTTACCTGTGTGTGTGAAGGACGGAAGCTACTGTGAATCAAGTTGTGTTAACTATCTCTGTGAAGGAGGGAAGCTGAACTGTTTCCCCGAGATTTAAATACACACACACACACTTGTCTAACGAACTGGAATTATTCGTAAATAATGAATGATGATTGCATCACCCTACAAGGGGACCTGGACAAGCTCCATAGTTAGTCCGATAAACGGATGACGAGATTCAATCCCAGTAGGAGCAATGTAGTGAGGATGGGCTCAGGCGAAAGAAGGCCTGGGTGCGATTATTCCCTGGCTGGAATAAATGACAGGAATTGTTGGTTATAAACATGATATAAAATTACGACCAGTTATGATTACGTTCGTCTTGGGTCGTCTGGCCAGGTGCTTAAGCAGACTAAGGAACTTAGAAAAAAAATGGTGGTATTCAGCTGGCTGCTCATCAGACGAAGGAAAGAAAGAGAGAAAAGCAAAGAATACCGTCAGAAGGCAAGAAACCGGAGACACCTCATGAGGTAAAGATTAACCAAGAACTGGCAATCATCCCTCGCAATAATATCACGAGTAAAGCCTCTCAGTACCAGTGCAGGAACCACCACAGTGTCTGAAAAATGCTGCTACAGATTTTCCAGCTCCAGGCAACAGGAATACCATTCTATACAACTAAAGTCCGTTTCCACTAACAACCTTCACCATGAAGATGTTTGTAAAAGGACTAACGAGTAACGCTGACTGAATTCAAATACAGAAATTACCTTCCCAACCAGGAACAGGTAAGGTTTAGAGCACGAAACTCCTTACGTTCACATGTGCTTAAACCAATAACAAGATCTTAGAACACACTGATAGAGAAAAAATGCTGAAGTATTCACACAGACTACACGTGGGCATGTGACATGGGTGACAGTTGAAAAACTGGACAAGAACTAAAGAAATATGTGCACATAAAGAGACTGTCCCTTCAACTTCCTAAAACACGGGATTATGTAAAGTCTTTCTTTACTAAAGCCCTTACATGATTCTCTCACTATTCAAAGTACTAGTTACGTAAAAGTGCAGACAACACAAAAGACAGATGAGGAGGACCTGTGGTGGAAACCATCCGGAAGGATGGCCACATGCGGCATCCTCAGTAGTACAGCAACCATTAGCCAACGTCACGGTTGTTGCCCCACCAAGCTTGGCCTAACCTAATGTCCCCAGGCTTGACACACACACCACATGTGTCGGTGTCACGCGACACTAGAGCCAGGCCGGACCAGGCAGAGCGTGTATGTACCAGCGACGCCAGGGTCCGGGCCGCAGCAGCAGCGCCACATGTGGCGAACGGCGGCCCAGCCCTCGCCACACGTCACGTCTGGCAACCACACGCGGGTCACACACCACATATGAGGGTCGTTCAGGCAGCATATGGCGGTGTCCCTCATCTGTCAACCGGCCACAATTTATGGAAGACATCGAGGGTATCGTTAGGAAAATGTGAAGCGTGGAAGAGGCGGCGCCAGCCAGTCAGTCCCGGAGCCTGCTTCCTTCACCCGTCACTCTGCGAGCCCGGTCGGGTTTGGAGCAACCATCACTGTACTCACAACTCGTGCACTCTCACATTTCGTCTTCTCTAACATTCCAGGCCATTATAGGCGTATTCTTATCACCACAGCTTCCTCAACCTGTGTAATACTACTACTGCAGCAACAAGAGGGACTCAGACCGAGCAGTAAGGTGTATCGCGCGTGTAGCTACGCACCTTCACCCTACTCTACCACACTTACAGAAACACTGCAACACAGCTCGTGCATCATCCACATCAACACCCAAGACTTTGATTTCACAAGTTTAGGAATTGCGATAATATTACTGTAAAGGTCAGACGTTCTTACACCAGGCACTGAACACGTGATTGGTAAGTTACATGCAGGCCCCAGGAGAGAGACCCCCCCCCCCCTTACCACCACCACCACACAACAGTAAACATCCACATTACGGTCCTTTTACTATGCCACACCTCCCTGGATCGAAAGAATACAGAGTTCCAGTTGATTATTCCCCAACTCAGGGTACAGATGTTTTCGACTTATGCTCACAATGAAACAGACAAAATTCTAAATGGAAGTCAGATATCTATGTACGCGATGTCAGGACGACACGCAATCTGGCTCCACCCACCCAATAATCTCGTGTTGGACGAAAACACTCCGCGTTCCTTTACTTTGTTTACCCAGCAAATGCATGTTTTTTCTACCAAGAAATATCTAATTCTACATAAACTAAATGTTCCTATCACCCAGACGTATGATTCATGCCCGGGCTACATTTAAAACCCCACTGAATACGGACTTACAACTTTTTGCTTCGAGCCCTTTCCTCACTGACATAGATTGGGATTAAATTTTGATGCCGAGGCAGCGTGGTAATGCCCTTAATGACGGCACCACACGCTGGCTGACCTGTATTTACAGTCACCGATCATGGTAACCGACGTCTACATCAAGGTCGGCCCTGACAGGTTAAGTATCTACCTATCGGTTAGCAATCGACTGCGTCTCCTACATCGTGGATCAGACGTAACCCCAAGTCTGCAGCTAATTAATGATCAACTATAATTACTTCACATACATCAGCCTGGCCAATGTTAATTATGCCACATGTTTACTCCCTCTAGTTCGTTTCATTTGAACGCCATTCATATTTACTGACCGTGACCATTCACATAAAACAAATAACCCCAGGGTTTACACATGTTTTGTTTCCTCAGAGAGACGACCTATTATGGAATAGTCCAACTACACACAAATGCCACATATTTCTTTATCAACCAACAGATATTCCGATCCAGTTGACAGTAGGTATACCAAGAGCGGTGATCCCCGCTGCTTACGTCACAGGCAACTCTCTCTCTCTCTCTCTTTTTCTCTCCACACACACACAAATAACAAGGCAACCTGGCGTTTCACGGCACACGTCAACTGACCACACCCACGTGAACCTCTGATGACTACCAACACAGCAGCTTAACGTGTTGTATTACGCGAATATTGACGAACAATTTCAATAAGAAAATGCGTTTTACTGCAAACATGAATAAATATAACTGCATGAAACGGGAGGAAAACGACACTCGGGGGAAGGGAGCCCACTATCCTCGGGGAAGGCCTCGCCATCTTGCCTCTACGTTACACTGCAGATGAACACAGTGTTCCCCTGTACATATGTAACCCTGGACAACAGGCCTAAATGACTAGACATTTTTACTGACTCATTTCAACACATCTCTTACACTAATACTCGAACCAAGATTCACTCATGTCCTACTTTATGGAAAAAAAACCATAATCTTCATATGTCAATAAACATAAAAAAGCTCACTTCCCTAGGTACCGGGTAATGAAGATCCTGAGACTAGTCATCCTGCCTTTGTCTGATCAGTGAGCAACGATCCCTACCCTACCCAGCTAAGTCGATATGCAACAACTGCAACCTCCACACCTTTTTGACAACGGTTACAGACTGCACAACATCTGTCTTCTGTGTGCAACTCCTAAGGACGCCCACCTTCCTCCCGGGAATGATGGCCAGCCTCGATATGACGGGAGGCCGGCCACCGTTACCACGGCACCCCACCCTACCTCTTCAGCCTATCATCGACACCAGCCGGCAAAACAGCCGTCTACGATAAACGTACTCTGCGCCGGCACTGTACTACCAAGCCTGCTATGGTTACAGGAGGCACACAGGCCATCTGGTTGCCCACTGCAACAACGTGAAAAGCAGACGGAAACCTCGAGCCACACACATCACCGAGAAGGAACGGGGCTTAAGGAGGAAATACTGCGGCGAGGAAATAGGTGGGGAGCGAGGGAGGAGGCAAGTGCCACAACAGAAAAAACGACGGGTTGCACAAAGGGGCGGGAGGCCCATCACCAGTAAATTGATGGCAAAGAATGGAGAGGAGAGCCGGGCGCCAGCGAAGGTGGTGGTGTATGACAACAACGTGACTGCGGAGAGGCCTACCTCCTCCAACACAATGTACCTCACAACAGTTTACCTCAAGCTGTACCACGCCTCGCTACAGCTGTTCGCTACCATATCATTTTGCCTACACCACACACTCACTCCCTCGATCTTCATGGAGCCCATATGCCTCAAGTCTGAGGAACAGGTTACCCGCTAAATTGCCTCTCCACATCTTGATCTTGCATCACCTTGCACCAACATTCAACTGGTCAGGCAGCCGGCTCACAGCCAACCCAGCTGTTCATCCTCCCTATGGGCAAATCAACAACTAGGTACCTGGTTTAAGCTGGAAAGTGCGTGTGTGTGTGTGTGTGTGTGTGTGTGTGTGTGTGTGTGTGTGTGTGCATCCCGTACGAATGAAGACATGGAACATATATAAAAGATTGGGAGACGTGGCAACACAAGTGTAACACTCCCTTCCCGTGACACACACACACACTACAGACCGGTCTCCTTGACGAGTAAAAATAAAATAAATAAAGAAGTCGGTCGAATTTAGGCAGCCTATCGGTTGAAAATACCCAGCTGAAGTATTTCTTTTTTATGTTGAGGGCTCCAGTCACGGAAAAAAGTCTACATTACTGAAAATACAGAAATGGGAAGTCATAATAGTATATAGCCAACTAATTTTATGGTCTGTAAGGTGCTAGAAAAGATAATCAGACAGCAAACTGATGACTTCCTGCAGAGAAACTGCCTAAGATAATGGTTTCGGGGTCATGGGTCATGTGGGAGGAACCTCTTCGGTTTTTGCAAGAGAGTAAACTCTATGTTAGACAAGAGAGTGGACTGGGTGGATTGTCCATACCTGAATTGCAAGAAAGTATTTGACACTGTATCACATGGGAGAGTGGTTAAGGAATTGGGTCTCCAGGAAAGTATGAGGGAAAGACTCCTCCAAGGATAGATTATCATCTTAGTGGAAGGAAACAAGTGATGCATGTCACAGGAACCTATTTTGGGAAGAGGTCACCAATGACATGCTGCAAGGTCTGATTCTAGGACTAGTGCTCTTCTTGGTCTATGTTAATGGCTTGCCAGAATGAGTGAATCCCAACTTGTAAATGTTTGCGGATGTTGTCAAGGGCTTGATGGAGGTAAAAGGCCAGGGGAATTGCATTAACATGATTAATTTACGTGGGGACCTAGACAAACTCCAAAAGTTGGTCTGATACATGGTTAATGAAATTCAACCTCAGCAAATGTAAAGGAATGAGGAGGGTTCAACACACATTTTATTAGCAGAAAGTAGCTTGCTGGAATCTGTCTGTGAGAGAAACATGGAAGTGGACATCGTTCCTAACATGTCGCCAGAGTCCGACATTAGGAGGTTATTAAAGGAAACGAGCATTCTGTTGGCAAATATCAAAAAAGAACTTTCAAATATTTGTATAAGGAAATACTCAGCAAACTGTTCACATCATACATTACAGCAGAATTACATATGATTCTTAAGTTTGGTGACAGAACGTAAAAAAGCACAAAGTGGCAATAGAGAAGGTCTAGCGGAGGGCAACAACGCTGGTGCCAGAATTAAAAAAGCTGAGTCACAGACTGAGGTGTAAGGCCTTAAATCTGTATAAAAGAAAAAAAGGTAAGTAAGGGGTGACCTCATCACAAGCCATAAATTTTTAGATCAGTTGTGTGATGCCACTAGTGAAGTTCTTCGAAATATGCAAGGATAGACTTACCAGAGGCTATAACATGAAATTAAGGAAGAAACTTGCTAGAAATGATGTTAAGAAGTATTTTTTCGAATGCAGTATAAAAGAAATCGATGAGATATAAAATGAATGATGATATGAATGTAGACAGAATACAGAAGATTCCAAAAGCTGTGAGATCCTATAAGTGTAAAACTCCCACCCCATACAGTACAAACAAGGTAACTACACAAACATTTACTTGCAAAGGTTGAAAATGTATCCCTTGCCAGTAAAAGCCACTAGGGAACACGATATTTGTGATATGGAAGACAGATGACAGCTACGTGCTGGCGCAGCTGGTGCAAAGACAGAAAACGTGTAAATGCTATAACAGAAAACGGCTACAATCAGGGGCCCTTATAGAGGCTCTGAGAGCGAGCGGTTCCATACAAAAAACAGCAATGAAAACGTTTACGAGCCGCGACCAAAAGAGAAAACATACAGGCAAGGATCAAACAAAACATAATGACGTATAATGGGAAACAAATAAAACGTTTACGAACACAATCCAAGAGTAATGTTTACGTACAAAAACCATGAAAAAAAAAATATATGTGGACCGAGACAAGCTTTTACGCACGTTACAAAAACGAGTCTTTAAGAGCTGGAGAGGTTAGACGTGTGTGGCAGTAGCAGAACAGAGGTCAAGGGTGAGTATAATATGTAAGAGCATGGCTAGGGTGGGCGGGAGTAGCTGCCCGGCACCTCGGCCCATACACCCTCCCTCCACCTCACTTCCGTCCTACTGTGGCTTCTGATGTACACCTCCCCCTTCCCCCACTGATTCAAGATGTTTCGTTCCTGAGAGGGCAGGCCATGGCGGCAACCATTCGAGAGGGAAGAACTGTAGTACGGCATGTAGCGAGTGTGGTCAGTAACATCCCACAATCATAATACACTTGGTGAAGAGCGAATCTGATGACACACGAGAAGTGCTCAGTCCAGCAAGAGTGGGAGACAAGAAGGAGACAGTCCCTGGTGCAGTGCCATCACCAGATTCCCCAAGATGGCAAGTCTCCTCCGAGCAACAGCGGCAGCAGTCACCGTGCCATTCTGGGTGAGGAAGATACAGTAATGCTTCAGCGTCACCACAAGAAGCACTACATGGCCAGTGTCCGTGCAGTGCAGCCTAGCTCCCGCCCGGCCAGTGTGTCTGCACTAGAACATACTCTACTCTGCCTTACCGCCTAACACCCACATCATCACAAATCTCAACACTACATTCATATTTCAGTTATGCAAACAACTTTTGGAGATGTGGACATTTACCGCAACGTTATCTTTCCCATCATGAGTGTGTTGCCACAATACGTATCACACGCGAACTTCACAACCTAGGAAGCCTACGTCACGCACTCTATAACCAGTACGCAAACTACGATTGTTTTCAGCGAGTCTATACGGTAATAGCTTGCCGCGAGGCATGGCGTTCACAGCTCAAAGCAGTTGTTTCACAATACTACTGTTCTCTACGGCCACGCATCTCGCATACTTTTCAATCGTGTTAATCTAACCTCGGAACAGTACCTTACCGGCAACTATATCTGCTTCTCAATCTGGCCGTCTTTTAAAGGTTTCTGCTTCATCTAACGATGTCTGTTTCCCTACTCTACTTGCCAAATCATCAAAATCTTGGTTTTCCTAGAGTTCTCGTTCACTTTTCTTTGACGCCTTTTTCATATATTACAAGGGATTTTTTTTTCAAGATTTAAGTAATCTTTTCATGTTGTGAAATGTCTAGTACAAACGTGTCTTCTGAAATTCGCTGTATCTGTTACCACGCATAAAGTTCTCATTCATTCCACATTACCTGACTACTTTTTTCTTTTTAACTAAAACAATCTCTTTTAACCTATCTCGAAATCACAGCTTCTCCTTCATTACACTTTCACTCTCTCTTCACTACTAGATCCTGATGGCCACTTATTTAGTACAACCGTTTTGATGAATGTCTTTCCATAACAATCATTCAATTTTTGCTTCACTGGCAACCCCTGTGCCTCAGCTGTTTCAATTACATACCATTTTTTTTTCACATCATCTCTGCCATTCTCTGATGCTATCATCTTACTTATTCTGGTGTCCTCTGTAAAGCACCACCTAATACTTTCCTCACCTCCTTGCCAGTGTCAGGAGTCGTTATTATAAGCAGTTCAGTGGCCAATCCTGTCCCCTCATGCCACCCCTGATAACGCATCCTCCACGTCTTGGTTCCATATGATGTACGGAATTTTCTGGTTGCTATAAAGTCAGGAGCGCATCTTCCTAGCTTACCTTTACGTTTCTTTCTCTCCTCTCTTTGTTCCTGAGTGGCCTGGTATTAAATGGGAGTGAAAGGTAATAACTGGGACGTTGGAGTGAGGCGGGCAGTACAAGTTCAGTGACCTGTGGGGTGACAGTGTGGAAGGATGTGGAGTCAGGACACGAGTGAGGTGAGCATGGTGGGAGTGGAGTGTGGGATGCATTGCCTTACACATGGTAATGATTGTGCCACCACGCTAGGCTCTACCTGGGTTGCTGGCAGTGTTTCCCTTATAGCCCTCCGGAAAATAACCACAGCCTGGGCTACTCACAGGTCCACCAGACAACCAAGACCATCATAACAAGGTACAGAAAAAAAAAGAGGCATCACAGATGACTGACACTAAAGTCTGGTGAAGTGTGGTGCTCACAGTGAGTTTAATAATGAGAAGCAAACAACACATCCCATACATTCTGACCGCTGACCTTCACCATATTACGAGAATCTGAAAAAAAAAAGGCCATCGAATATCAGCATATCTGAAGGCTTAAGGCAATTCTTTATTAATATGCAAAGCTACTTTATACACTCAGTACCTGAGTTCAATGGACGCCGGTGACAGGATGCAGCCGAGACTATAGCTGGCTCAGCAATAACACCGTGATCAGGATTCCGTCACGGAATGACCAGTAAGGAATCCACCGATGCTAGGGGCACGAGTGTCGTACGACTCGGCGGCCCACTTGAACAGTGCGGGGCACAAATACGTAATAAGAAGAAAGGAATGGCCGGTGCTGGATCCTCGAGGATAGTAGGACCACTTGAGGGCGGACGACCACTGCAGCAATATGGCTGCCGCTCGTGTACTGTACTCACCCTAGAAACACCGAAAACCCTGTCATTTCCTTCTGTACAATTCAAAACGCCATAGGTCATCCCTGCAATGGTGGGCATAACTACGTCCTCCACTCCCTCTCTGAGAAACTCCATGTAATCAACATTGCACAATCAGCTTCCAAAAAGCTGAAAGTCTCGTACAGATGCCGTAAACATTTCTACTATGAGCAGCTTTTCCTCGACTTCTTTATTAACCAGAGTGGAATCAAAAGCCTTCCGTCTCAGTAATATTCCTGGCATTACCAATCTTCAAACATGCCTCTCTGTCCGCCATGCTGCTCCTGCCCTTTCCCAATTCTAAAGGTATTACTATGGCCACTGATCTCGACAGCTGTCTTTATGTGTTCCTCGCGCTAAGATCTGAGCCCATGACTCGGGTCTAGCTGCTGGAGGCAGGCCACACGACAATCAACATCCTCCTCCTTCCCTCGATCCACGAGCCTGTGGGACTCTCCTCCACCCTTCCCTCTTCCTCTATCCTTTCAACCTTTAAGAGTTTGGTCGACAAAAACCTGAAAAGCTGTGATTAATTTCTTGATTCTTTTTCTGAACCTATTTTCCTTTCACCCAAAATGTCAATGATCGGGGCATGTTTTGTCTGCGACATCTCCGCCCCTATATATATATATATATATATATATATATATATATATATATATATATATATAAAACCATGTCTTCCTAACAATCTCACAACAGCACTCGCCTGGGGATCATATTCTTGAAATCTTTTTTAATTTTGAAGGCTCTAGTCACGGACAGAAGTCCATATCAAGGCCGGGCCTTAACTGAAATATAGAGAGAATCACAAAACGGAAAAAGAAGACAAGGGAAAGTAATTACGAATATTTGAGAAAGTGAAAGACCTGTCTTCTGAAATGTGCCAGATCATAGTTACTAGGAAAGACATGGGAAGGCAAAGAATTAAAAAGCTTCGACGTGTAGGGAAAGAAGCAGGCATCAAAACGGCCCACCCTTGAGTTGCCGATGGCCACACAATAAAATTGTGACGTAGCAGCTTGCCGAGTATTGCATGGTCTAGCTAGTGGTGGGGGCACACAAGCAGCCAGCTCTCTTCAGCAAAAAACAAACACCTAAAGAAGAGGAAAAGTGAACCAACAATGCGAGGTAGGGCAAGGGGGTTAAGTCTGGAAGTTAGCCTCGGACAGTTTACAGGGCGGATTGCTTTCGACTCAACTCTGTCAAGTAAGGATACAAAGCTACCACTACCCCAAATGTGAGAGCAGTACTCGATACAAGGACTAATCAGTCCCTTGTAAATGCCAATGTTTCTTTTTTCTATGGTAAGAAACAGATTTGACATCATTTCTTCCCCTCGAGAGATCGCTCCTTTGCGGCAGTAGACACAGGCAGGGTAGCAGAGATTCGGAGCAACACACATCAAGAGACAATACGCTAAGACTGTTTTCTTTCATACACTTCAGCATTTTCATGACACAGTGTTTGTGGCGTGGGCACGCCGGAAGAGAGACCTTTAATCTCATCAAAACGCTATCCTGTTCTTTCCTAAAACCATAAATAATACCAACAGTGGTGATATCTCTGGCAACTGATTACATCCCAGCCCAGCGTGGAGGTGATCTTGAAGTAAATATATCCAAAGCGATATTCAGGGAATGATCCTCTGCTGTTGGTGTGAAGCTGTACTGGTATTTTGCTGGAACTTTTCGTCGTCATGTGTGTCCAGGCATCTGTGCTGGAATCTCAGTCTCAACTTCATCTGCCTTCTTCACATTTTAGGATAACGTTAGGTTCATTTTCTCTTCTCAGTGGGTCAAACTCTTGATGCTTTATTATACTTCAGCCAAGAAGAGTTTTAATATAACCTGGTGTGATAATCTCCAAGAATAAAACGAATTCGAAATTGACACATGGAAAAAGCATCGGTGCATCGGACTGCACCAGACATGTTGCTGAGGAGCGACGCCGTATCACTCGGGATGTTTTTCATTGTCTTTATCTCGGTTTCTCTGCACGTCCACCCAGCGTCTAAGAGCATTTCTAGTTTAAAGATATGCCATCAAGGATGCACGGATTACTGACCCTGAACAAACGCAGCATGCTGTTCCCTGTTGTATAAATAATGCGCAGACTTTTCGACCAGATTGGGAAAAAACTGGTGGCTTGACTTTGCAGCCTGGAGGAGATGCAGGTTCAGGGACTGTGCTTGACATTATACAGAGAGAGCTTTTTACAACACTGGTAGATTTGTGTTGGCTGCCCCATCATAACACTGGCCTCTGATGTTTTCAGACTTTAAGTCATTCTCTTCACGAGGAGGAACAATTACATTTGCCAGTTCCTAGGCAGCAGCACTGACATGAATGAAACATTCTCATTTCCATGTTGTGAATATATCTCACAGCAAAGGAGGCCTGTTCAGTGTGACACACGTCACTGGTTTCATCAAGTAAAGTGATTTTTCTCAACTCCGAGCAGGCAAGGCCCTAATGACATCATTGTACCCAATTTGAAAGGAGACACACGTTGTCGTCTCCGTGTAGCAAGCAGCTCTTTGACAGCATTCGAATGAATTCTAATCATATTGTCACATTCTGCAAAAAGATCCAGAAGTTCAAGAAAAACGATCTTTCTGAACTTGCTGGGCTTCCATCATCGCCCCCGAGAGCCGTGCCTCACCCAGTCAAGACCAGTCACAATTATCTGGCCAGAGAGACTCTCTCTGATCCCGTATTTCTTGCTCTGCAATATCAGTTTTCCAATGAATATATCAGAATACTAAAACAATTCATCTGTTTGTGGCCAACGATATCATGACCGACAAATCTCATCCGTCTGACCCGCACATGACCAACACCTCTATCCCACCCTGACATAAGGGCGGATACCTGCCCACCTGACACTCTACAGTTAAGTATTATGTTAATCGCTGTTTTCTGTTCCACTAGATCTGCATGACGAAAATATACCAGAACACACACTATGTTACTGCCAGAACACACGCTGTGTTAACTGCCAGAACACAGGCTGTTACTACCAAAACACACGCTGCGTACTGCCAGAACACGTGCTGTGCAACCACCAGAACACACACTGTGTTACTACCAGAACACACGCTGTATTACTACCAGAGCACACGCTGCGTTACTGCCAGAACACACGCTGTGTTACTACTAGGACACACACTGTGTTACTGCCAGAATATACAGTGTGTTACTGCTGAATGTCTTTTTAAACAAATTATTTTCAAAACCGCGATACAAGGCAACAAAACACGTTATGGGACGAAAATGCATCTGGGAAAAAGGGCAGATCTGGGTCGGTGTGTGCGTGTGTGTGTGTGTGTGTGACGCTTGCGGCCTTTCCCCCTTCCGTCGGCACGTGCCTGAGCCACCTGAGGAGTGAGAGAACAATCTGAGGAGTGGAAACTGTAGTTTACTGTGTTGAGTGATTAGCTCGTAGGTTCTAATGAAATATGAGTTCCTTACAGGGAAGACTATATTGAGATATACAGAGACTGAACGGGCTAGCGCGTCCGTACGCCTTGGCGCCCTGGGCTAGACTAATGTTTACACAGATAACACGATCTACTATAGAAAATGGGAGGCCAGATTTATATATATATATATATATATATATATATATATATATATATATATATACAGGACATACTAATACACAGGGTACATGTTACATAAATGCGTCTCTGTATGTCGTATATCACGTATCTACAGGAACCACCTGGGGAGTGGGAACCACCTGAGGAGTGTGGGAACCATTTGAGGAGTGGGAACCACCTGAGGAGTGTGGGAACCATCTGAGGAGTGGGAACCACCTGAGGAGTGTTGAGACCAACTAAGGAATGGGGACCACCTGAGGAGCGTGTGAGCTGCGCGTGAGGATCATGTGAAAAGTGAGGGGAGCATGTGAGGAGTGAAGGAGCAGGTGAGGAGTGAGGGGAGCATGCGAGGAGTAAGTTGAGCATGTGAGGAGAAAGGGGAGCATGTGAGGAGTGAGGGGGCATGTGAGGAGTGAGGGGAGCATGTGAGCAGTGTGGGCAGCACCTGAGGAGTGGTGGCGGGACCTGGCAGGGTGAGCCGGGCGGGCGCCTGCCTGCCCTGCTGAATCAATACCTCGGCCTCTCATGTTTCTCTCACAAGCCTGTCTCTTCTCCCACGGTTTCATTTTGGATCCTTTCTCGCTATTCTTCGTATCATTAGGCAGTCCTCTCTTTTCTTCACCTACTTCCTAATTATGAAGCTTACTGCAAATATTCATCACTTACGCTTATATTCTACTCAGCGTTTCCATCTGCCTTCCTTCATCATCAGCGTTTGTCATGAATAGGAGAGAAAGCTTTTCCATGTACAGCTTCGCCTGTTTCCTGAGGACAATTTTTGAAGGTGAGGTTATGTTCGTGTGCACCAGTCCCTCTCTCTCCTCCCAAACCTGCCCCCAACCTCTTCTCTCTCCAAACCCACACACCTTACACACTCCCCACTCTTTACGCTCTCTCTCACTCCTACCGCCTCTCTCATTACTCATCAATACTCTCTCTATCTCTCTCTCTCTCTCCGATGTACTACTCTTGCCTTTTCCTCCACCAGCCTCCCTACACCCTGCCTGTCCCCAACACTCTACTGCCTCCCTACACCTTACAACCTACCTCCTTCCCGACACCCAACCTAGCTTCCTACATACCACCTGCCTCCCCACACTCTGCTTGATTCCCTACAACTTGCCAGTCCTCCTCCAGTCTGCCTACCTCCCTACACCTTATCTCCCTAGCTACAAAGGAACCTTCAGAATATGGTTGACCGCTCTAACACAGGTCCCAGAGGAGCAACAGCGGCCAAAATCACTGGGGGTTAATGGCTACTTTGATGAAAGGAAGTGTCGCGTCCCAACCAATGGCAGTGCAGTGCTTCTCTCCTGCCAGGCCCACCCCAGGAGGAAGAGTCTCACTACAATCGTACGGCAGGAGGGAGGGCACCCGGACCAGGCCTCAACCCAGCACTCCTGCCGAACTCAACCTCTCCCTCAACACCGTCATTCCCTGCGTCACTCGCCCAGCACCCTAGGCTTTCTAGATGCTTTCCTAAGCCTTTATATGCGCGTGCGTGCCAAACATTAGGCAGACGATGCATAATCTTGCCCTTTAATTAAGGGATTCTTTTTAGCTGTATCCTATTCTGGGGAGTCTGAAGGGAAAACAAAATGACTAAAAATATTTTACCATCCAAGTTCTAATCACGTTACAAAGTCTGGTGTAATATCTAAAAAGTTTATAAAAGATAAGACCGAGGCTGAGGTGGTCACCAGCGTGAGACGAGAGACGTGTTCCTGGGGAGCAGGTCCTCCCCTCACTGGTCGTCTCCAGCAACACCAACATTACAGGGAAAGCAATCATTTCTAAACACATCACTTCCTTCTACTGAAACGTAATCAGCAAACGATGTTATCAGACGCGTAACGCTCCATAGAGACCTCCCACCTGCACGACACGTAGCACCAGGTAACTGAAGCGCCCCAGCCCCGCCGGTTGGCCCCAGAACATACACCACCACTGTATGTACAAGTAAACAAGGCCTCTCCAACCTACCTAGTTTTAATACTATGTAAACAGATATCAAGTGCCTCCTTTGATGGGCTTCTCATTCCAGAGGCCTTTCATATGTTCCAGTCCAGGCATCCAGCCTAGGCCCCAGCACTGGCTCCCCTACCGCCAGGCCTCTCCTCTCCTCCAGTAAGGTACAGTGTCCCGCGGGGCCCGCACCCTCGCCCTCCCACTAATTAATGTGCCGCAAGCTTTACACGGTGGCCCTCGGCTGGAGGCCACCGTCACAGCCCGGATAATGAAGGCTCGTTCACTTACACTTTACAACAGCCATCATCATACTGCTGGTGTACTGGTCTTATAATCTGAACAGGCACCTGAAGCACCATGACAGCCTTCCACCTTTAAGCAACAGATGATGTGGTGCGATATGAGGTACACAATCGTGAGTGACTATCCACTCACGGGAACACAACATTAACACAGCGTACGACACAAAACGCCAATGACTATTCTGATGGGTCCACATGGGGAACGTGTTGCAGTCACGGCACCTGCTAATTCTTCATGGCGGGCTGGTGGCATCTGGGGCACACCTGCAACCCTCCCTCACTACCAGAAGCACCATCAGTCTCCTACGCTACCTCGTTTCACTGACAACCTTACCCGGGGCAACCTGCTGTTACCTTTGGACTTGGAAAGCAGCGTCTTTTGACACGCTCCCGCTGGGTCACGTTCTTCTGGGTGACCTCAAAACTGAGGGCTTTGTGGCAATAGGCTTTTAATGACCCCATGCTATTATCACACATAAGGTTGTAAGACCATAAATACCTACAAAAAAAAAAAAAAAAATGAAGGGGGACCCTGCTAAACAGAACTGAATTCATAAGTGACTTGTTTGGATGGCTGATATTAACCTAACTAACTCATGCACGAAATCATGCATATAATGTATATGACACTAAAACACAGACACTTCACTTAGCCTGCCTGTAAGCATGGAACTTTCTTCGCTCTTGAGAGCTCTTTAATCATCGTTACATGCAGTCTATGGAGATCATGACCTAATCACCAACTTACAGTTCACCATCTCTAAAAAAGTAATATACTGAAATAAAAAGACATACATACCGAGAAGTGTGGTGCGAAAATATCCATTGAAGACTGTACACTTGGCGGTTTTAATGTTGACCTTTTGAGAGGAGTCATTTAGTTGTTGAGGGGAGGCAGAACAAGAGCTGGCGCTGCTGGTGGTTTCCAAGACAATGCACATGACAAAAGACCACAGTGGCAGCGTGTTCTGGCACCCTCCTCAACCTTAACAAACACCGCACTACAGCGAAGTACTCCACAACACGGCCACAACACCCAAGGATTTCTGGCCGACCTTGCAGTCTCTTTACAGCACCTTCTGTTTATGTGGCCTTCATTCACCCACTTTCGTCATCTGCATACTAAATGTACCTTATTACAGAGACACAAGGTCTTGCTGCCTGCCATACCTGCTGCATCACTTGGCTGTGTTCTCTGACTCACCGGCCCCACCACCACTCACTCACCACTGAGATTCCTATTCACAAAACTCGATCCTCTTAACCCGGAAAATCATAAAAATTAGACGTCCTCTAATATAACATTAACAAAAAACCTTAATGGTGTTCTTCCCTGAGGATCTGTAAACTATCTCCGTGTCGGGTTTCAGCTTGAAGAAAGATGAGTCCAGATTCTGGCTGTCTTCAAACCGTGGAACTCACCTCCACGCAACACAAAAAGGCAAGCGTTCCAGAAACAAATGATCAAGTTCCAGAACCCAGCACATAAATCACACCTGAAGTGGAGGCGGCCCTACTGAAAGCGTGGCTGCTGGAGACGTGGCCATGATCAACATGGGCCTCCCTCTTGAGGTGAGGCTCTGCTGAAGACGCGGCGAGCGCTGCCTCACACACGGTCAGGGGGAGGCAAGGAATAATCCGGAGGGCAGAAACCCAGGGTGACCAGGTGAGAAGTGTCAGCACATGACCAAAGGGAAAGACAGAGGGATATCCATGGCTGTTGGGTGAGAGGACCAGCCGAGGGCGAGACGCGACCGGGCTGCACCTGGAGAGGAACTGAGCTAATGCCGACCAGGAGGGAGGGAAGGCAGTCAAGTGCTGGCCGGTGGCCGGTGTCTACCTTTATGGTTAATCCCTCAAACTAGCAGCACAGCTCACGGTGTGCCTCCCTCGCTACACCTGCACCATCAGCCGCAACTCCCTACATCTGTCGGCACATCCCGTCCTCACTACAACCGTAACTTGCCAAAGAGATTTACGAACATCCTTGCCTAGTACAGCAGGTCCAAAATACACCTGCGACACCTGTCACTCATTACCTGCACACACATCTAATGCTAAACCCAGGCTACTGGCATACGCACAGGTGCACATCTCTGCAACCAACAACCATCTACATGGAGTGTGTATTCTTGTACCGATATTCCAGTCTATTTGCAATCATCATAAGCCAGAAACAGACGTTTTATTATAAAACAACTGACAGAACCACACTGGCAACATTTGTCAAATCCCAACACAAAACGTACTTCGGGAACTACACCACCTGGCCACACAAGACAACTTGCTACCTCCTGTAATATGTAACAAACATCGACTCAAACTTCAACGAACACCACAACAGTAGCAAGTACATGGTCTCAAGTTGCAAACGTAAACAGTAACAACAACTACAGGAGATAGCAGCAAGCAACACCAGCCGTAGTGCTAAGGAACACCAGCAACAGAAGCTAAAGTAATCTGAAAGTACAATAACAGTACGTAAATTAACAGTAAACGACAGTAAAAGATGGCAACGGCAGCAATAGGTAAGGCAACGGCAGTAGGGATAAAATTAGCAGGAAAATCAGCAGTATGATGTGTCAGAAGTGAGGAACAACGGTATCAGTAGTATCAAGAGCAGTAATAGCAGCCGTAAGCAGTAAAAAGGAAAAAATACGAGAGAGAGAGAGAGAGAGAGAGAGAGAGAGAGAGAGAGAGAGAGAGAGAGAGATTCAGATGGGGAAAACAGCAGAAGCCAACACCAAATAATAACAGGAGATACAACACGACCACAGGCAGCAGAAGACCACACCAACTGCAACATCTGCAGTAAGAGGCCGCAGCAACAGACACCTGTATGCAGACGCAACAGCTGTTGCTTCACTGGCACCAGCAATAATTAGCATCGGCAAACGCTGCGCCAACTGCTAAGACTAACAGCAGAGATAAAGAATAACGCAAAATAAGCAGCATACCATAGGAAACAATACTAAACGCAAGCAGTGTGGGTACCAGCACAGGAAGGAACATCAGCAGCTACAGTAAGCAGTAAAAAGAAAGGAAGAAGATAGTGATCAGGTACATTATCATCAGAAACAGAAGAGAAGAGTGGAGGGGGCAGCAGACAGCACTACCGTGGCTAATCTTGACTTCATTACGTTAACTACAGTTGATTTAAACCTTCCGTCCTCTCTCCAGCCAACCAGTACAGGTGCTGCTCTTGATTACTTGGGCACTGTGCTCTCAGACAAATGTGAATGGAAAGCCTCACTGATCCATCACACACCGCTAAGACATCAACAACATTTTAATTTCCCTAGTCCAGCGACTGTCAGTTACTGGGAGTGTGTCCAGAACCCTCACCACAACAAAATATTGAGAAAAATCAGAAACAATTCAAATAAGTATTCATCATGAACACTACGTCGGTGTACTGTGAATATTTTGTGAAGATGTCCATCATGCGTTATGGCTGCAAAACATTCCCTAGTGTAAGTGTGTCAGGTACGTGTCATAAATGTTTACAAATACACGAGTGTGTCTGGGACTTGGAAGAGCAGGGGGTCCAAGAGAACAGCAAGGTGGCGGGGAGGAGAGGAAGCCCCACAAATAGGCGAACCATCAGAGTCACTGTACCGCGGTCCACACACTGCCTCGCATATCATGCCTCAACACATCCGCCACCCACATCACACGTACTTTCGGCCCTCCCACACACGCCTTCTCACAAGAACCACAACGGAGCTCCTACGCAGTGCCAGTCCTGCAGCGCTGGACCTCCGGCAGCAACGCTTGTCCCGAAACTGGCAATACTGAAATACTGATAAGAGTAGTACTACCCCTGCACCGCCAGCCGTCCTCAGCCCTAACACCTAGTACTTCAGATCTGGCAACCCAAAATGTTCTTACGCCGCCCACCTCCTCCAGCGGCAGTCCTGGTCTAATACTAACCTTACAGGGCAGCGTCTGTATCATGTATGGCACACGAGACGAACTGACTGACTCGCTGAGGAAGTCGGAGGCGCGGCCTACATGTCTTAAGGCGATGCTGCTGCTGCTGCTTCCGCCCATTACTGGCTCACCGCCCCAATATTCATCCCCACCACCCACACGACCACTTCTCTCACAAAAATGAGACATTCTCTCTCTCTCTCTCTCTCTCTCTCTCTCTCTCTCTCTCTCTCTCTCTCTCTCACCTGGCAAACACTAGGGTGTGTATGAGTGCATACATACACAGGAGTAAAGACAAGTTACATTTATACAAAGTTAAGAGACGAGGAAACATGTGTGTATAACTCTCTCCATGTAACATTAAAATTGCAATCACTCAACACACACACACACACATACTGAAACATACACAAGACCTCCGTAATGCAGTGATTAGCCTTCCGACCTACCAAGCTAACAGGCCTGGGATTAAGATCCCTGACGGAGCAGCTGCTACACACCAAACCCAACTGTTCATCTTCCCCTTTGGGTCTCGTCAATGAATGAGTAGGTGGTCTAAGGTAAAGTTTGTATACGTATGCACTCTATACATATGGCTGAAACAAAATACATATACAAGGTTAAAGGACGGGACAACACACAAGTAGTAACCAAACAAACTTATAAATATGTATAAAAATGTCTACCTTAAAGAAAATCCACCAGCTGTGTAGACAATGACTGTGTCAGGCTATCTTATGCATACAGCGTGGCCGCGAAGTTAGGCTACACATCTGAATGTGGCAAGGTGGGAGGGTAGCACGGGTGAGTGTGGCAGTCAACAGTAGGACAGGAGAGTGTGGCAGGAATAGATGTGACATGAAGGGTGTAGTGGAGCGAGAGGGAGAGGTGTTTTGGGTGTGACAACGGCTGAGGGTCTAGTGCACGGGTGGGTGTGGCAGAATTGGGTGTCAGGACGCGGATGTAGGGCGTTCCTGGCATGAGATGTGTTGCCGACATAGAAGGCCAGGATGACTATGACTGGGACCATTGCTCCAGAGAGGTCAGCGGCAAACGCTTGCATGTTAAGGTATAAACATGGAGGTAATGAGAGTGGTGCGGGTTAGGGTGGCAGGCAGGCAGGCAGGGTCGGGTGAGGTAACAGACGGTGAGAGTTCATGGTACTGGTGTGGCAGGGTTGGATGACGCAGGGATCAAGTGGGAGGGGCAGGGTGTGGCTGGATGGGTGGAGGAGGAGCAGGTACAGTGTGCAGATGGCGCCGGTGACCCCTGACATTTGGTTGTGCGCGACCCCGTGGTGCAGCTTGCTACTGCGGCTGCTACTATCACCGCACAACCTCCCAACGCATCAGGTGCTCTCTCTATCACCCTACATAAGACCCAGCAGTCTCTGGTAGCCTACCTGCAATGAACATCTACAATACCAGCATCTCACAATTTGTGGGCTGCGTTGCATGTACGCGCCTACAGCCTAATATTCAACCCGCCATGGACACATCCCAGATACCCATTACGATACATCTAATTACTGACCTAGTTAATAGCCGCACATGCTAAAAGCCTTCCAAGAGCAGTTGACGGCCTACAGGCTTACATACGACCCAGCTGCTCCTCCTTCCGTGCGGACTTGTATACCGTAAGACGACGGTCATACATTTTGTGTGTCGGTCTGCAGACACGCTCAGGACGATGTCAGGCGGTGGAAACTGCTAAACACACACACACACAATTATATATATATATATATATATATATATATATATATATATATATATACACACACACAAACACACAAATATATATATATAGATAGACATAGATAAATAAAAATA
>JAYMFT010309553.1:40000-60052 GCA_038088735.1 Panulirus argus | reverse complement strand
TCTCTCTCTCTCTCTCTCTCTCTCTCTCTCTCTCTCTCTCTCTCTCTCTCTCTCTCTCTCTCTCTCTCTCAAACCATCTCGTCGAGGTTGTCATGTATATGACCTGCATCTAGGTCATCAATCCGTCATCAACCACCCTTCACACACACCCTTCCCCCCCCCTCCCCCCACTCCGTCATCTAGCGCTCCCTCGCTCGACAAAACCATCTACTTCGGGCACGGAAATTACGGCCGCGTTGATTGTCACCGCCTTATTTGCCTCTGAGCAATGTCTCGACAATTACGCTTCGTCTCTGCCTCGAGAACGGAGAAAGAGAGAGAGAGAGAGAGAGAAAAAAAAAAAGAATCATTGAATTCGCATTGCAAGCCGTAGTCATTATGCACCCCGAATGCTCTATTACATAGAGAAAGCCATGGAGGGGTTTTCTATTACTGGTCTCTCTCTCTCTCTCTCTTCCCACAGCTGACTCGCTGGAGACGTTACTAATTCATTCTCTGCCAACTGACGGCATTATAATATAAATTAGAATCTCTTTGTTCACAGCGTCTCACGTGTCGGCATATGGTCAGAGCTCGTCTGTCCGTCTCCCTCTCTCTCTCTCTCTCTCTCTCTCTCTCTCTCTCTCTGACGGCACTATGATATAAATTAGAATCTCTTGCTCACAATGTCTCACGTATTGGCTTATGGCCAGAGCTCTCTCTCTCTCTCTCCCCCTCTCTCTGCACCAGCTAGAAATGACTGAAAAAAGATACTGCCTTTCTCTGTTGGCAATATATTTTTTTCCTTACATCCCCTCCCCTCCTTTGCCACCCGCTTCCTGAATGCGAAAAAATAAAAGTATGTTTACAGCAGGTGTTCTCTCTGTCCCACTCCTTAAAGAGGAGGGCATCCCCAGGCCGCTGGAGTCCTCCCTTCCTGACATTGTATTATGACCCCGAGACTTCCACACCTCTCCAACCACTCCCAAATACTCTCTCACCTTCGATCCGCCACGCTATTCATGCCCCCTTTGCTCCATATCCTCTGGGGCTCTTGTCTTGTAATCACTGTTGTCTTGAAGTTCTTTTCTTTTTCTTCATGCCTCGTCTCTTGTTCGAAACCCAGACACACGCTGTTCACCACCTCAAAGCCTGCCACACTGCCCCAAATCCTAGACACTCGAGTGTCACATGTTCCTCACGAACATCTGTTGAGCTCACTCACTCCCTGTATGATTCTTTTGCACGTCTTTACAAAACCAGCAACATTTTAAACACGAATTGATACGACTTCTTGTTCTCTCATCTCCGGTAGAGACCAGGTCAAGCTCTGGTGTTGGAGAAGTTAAGGATTAGAGAAGTGCGCGCATCCGTGAACGCATTGCTTGAGGACCTGTGTGTCTTCACTTCCTACGTTTTGTAAGTTGATGAGGAGAAGCCTCCCTTTCAGTGTATTTATAAGAAGAGTGAAGGTTGTATTAGTAGTAGTAGTAGTAGTAATGGTAGTATAAGTAAAAAAAAATCCAATATGGCTAAAATACAGACTGAATATAAAAGAAAATAATAGATCATCAAATTTAGCCCCTCTTCTCTCACAACCAATTTTCCACACAGACTCGAAAAGAAAATTCATACAGAAATTTATCACATGTAGAGTCGGAAGTGTGAGTGAGTGAGTGAGGCAGATGACTACACCTCATGGCATCTTTCCGACTCCTTCTTCATAAATACAACAAATTTATTCTGTTTATTCCACCAGCTGTAGAATTACCTCGTCATCCAGTGGTCAAATACCTCGGGGGAAAACACCTGGAGAGGGGGGGGGGGATGGGAATATTCAGTGTCAAAGCAAGGTGCAAATGGTCTAAATCTAATCTAGATTCAGAATCAAAAGCTAGTCCTATATCAAAATTGAGTCATGAGACGTTTAGATCAGAATGGGAGAGAGTAAATTTCAGTCAAAATTGTAATATAAATCTATTTAAATGGATGGCTCCACTCAATCAAAAGTTCCTAGATCAAAGGCTAAATCTAATCGCCCATTGCATGTGGACCAAAGTAAGACCTCTAGTTCAAAACTAATTTGACGCCAGAGGCCAAAAGTAAGTAATTCTATTACAAATTCTGGATCACTGTCATGATACGAACCTAAGAATGATAATCTATGCCACAATCAATTCTAATCTCGGGTAAAAATAAGTGAGAAAATTGATCACCACTGTAATCTTGTCGGTAGAAAAAAAATGTCATGCCAATTTGCTCGTGGAGATGTTTAGATGTGTCGGTGCCTGAGGGTCAAGCAGATTATTCTGTGCAGTAGATTGATGGCCGTGCAGGAGCCGCGCTCCCTTTGGCGTCTCACAAGTGCCCCTGGGGATCATGGTCTCTGCAGCTGGTTTTGGTTACCGCACATCTCTTTTACGTCCTTCGTGTTTCGTTCCCTCTCTCCCTCTCTCACTGTGTTAAGTTATGTTAAACTCTGTGTGCTTGGATGTTAAACAGATACTTCCTGGCTATGTTTAACATACTGTATGAACAAAAGTCTTTTGTATATCTGGGCTAAACAGGTTTGGCATTTTTACGAGAATTTTGGAATTTACTGCAGGTTTATTGCACTTACTAAGTTGCAGTCGTATCTGTTCAACGAATGGTTATATTGGGACAGAACTCAGGGGCAGGGGAAGTCAAATAGTGTGTGTAAGGAACGTGTGGTGTCAAGTTGGAGCAGACGGTGTGTGTGTGTGGGTCCTGGCCGGTAGAATGCGGTGCTTCGTGATGTTATGACAAGGTCAACTTCCTCAGGCGAAGTGGAGTTCCTCGGGGAAGTAACCTGGCTGGGTCCTGCTCTGTTTCATGGGCTTTGAAGGTGACATTTTATGAGAAGGAAAAAAAAAATCTCTTTAAGTGCCTGTGCATGCTCTCTCTCTCTCTCTCTCTCTCTCTCTCTCTCTCTCTCTCTCTCTCTCTCTGCCTGTTTGTCTGTCTCTGCTCTGGTATAATCCTTGAAGACATTATATCACAATTCGTCACAGAACTGAAAAATTAACCCACAACATCCAACAATTCTTTATTTTTTTTTACACATCAAAATTTATGAGAACTTTCACCCTAACCGCGCTTCAAAGCAGCGGCTGGTGACCATTATAAAGTGCACGCAAATTGCTTGTTCATGTTCCGAAATATTTTGAGAAACATTGTACCTAAGAGCAAGAAATCCAAGGTCCAAGGTTTATGATGCATTTTTTTTTGACAATTTTTGAAGTAAATGACATGGCATTATATGTCATTGCTTTCATGTGATAGAAAGCGTCGTTTTTTGCTTTCCAAATTCCGTTCCTTTCAATTTTCAAAACAAATATATCAATAAATCCTTTATGTGGGTTTCATATACAGAAGTTTTAACTCTGCAAAATTTTTTCCGTCTTAATTTG
This sequence comes from Panulirus argus, assembly GCA_038088735.1. Classification (NCBI taxonomy): domain Eukaryota; kingdom Metazoa; phylum Arthropoda; class Malacostraca; order Decapoda; family Palinuridae; genus Panulirus; species Panulirus argus. The sequence goes on along the minus strand of JAYMFT010309553.1, from coordinate 56,642 downwards.
ATTCATTGTGTAAAAGTCCGATAAACTTTTTTCCACTAACACCTCACAACTTATTTGACAAATCATCAGAGAAAATAATGTTTACAACCATGGCATGATAAGCTTTGCATGACTCATCCTTCCTGTCATAAACACTAATATCTCCTTGACATTATTTCCCAGTTATGGTTTAGAAATAATATCTCTTATTTCTTCTTCCAGACTTTGCAGTATCTCCAAAGCGCTTTAGAGATATCTTTATAATCTGTAGAATATCTTTACTCACATTTATATTTGAATATCATTATGAAATCTAAATAACCTTATTTATGGGACTCGGTTCTACTCAGTGGATGTGTGTACATCTTGTACACACACACACACACACACACACACACACACACACACACACACACACGTATGTAGATACACATTCACTAACACACATATCAACACAAACGCTCGCGTTCAGATATAGCATAAAAATGTAGTTTTTAATAACAGCCACATTAGGTTCAGAGACATGAAGGAAATATAAATGCTCTAACCAAAAGTTGTCATTTGCAATGAAAAAAAAAAAGTTCTACATCAAATATTTCCATTATTCTACATTTTAAACCTCTGTGTCTGGCTCATGATAATCGTAAGGAAAATAATCCCATGGATTATCGGGATTATCCCCTGGCATTAAAAGCGTTTGCAATACTTTATCATTTCAATGGTTCTTATATTTGCACCATATTTTATTGACAATTCGCATTATTTTTGCTGTTGGATTAAGGTTAGTTGTTGCTAGAGATGAGATTTACGTCTTTATGTGACGTTAGGAACTGAGGTTATCCATTGTTAAAAGTGAATTATATATGCGTTTTGCGTCACCCCATTTTCCGTCGAGTGCTCAAGTAATATGGCCATATATTCAATTAGATATGTTATCATTTGTCCAGAAAACAGTCTTTCCCGTGGGTTCCTGACCTCGCGTTTTTGCATTCCCTGTCGACATCCGGATTTCTGATTTTCAGCATCGTGTCATCAATTTCCTCGTCTTAAAATAAAAATGTGTGACATCAATTTCTAGCTTCCTATTCACTAATTGGATAGAGAAATCTCCCAATCACTTCGTATGTACTTTATTAGTTTATATAATATATATCCATACATATTCGTTTATACCATACACACAAATATCACAGAAAATGATATTACTTAAGTTATGATAAATCCAGTTCATGTTATCAAAACTTATACACAACTCTATTTGACCGATACATATAAATCTGAAAAGAATATACAGTAGTGGACTCTAGATTTAATATACATTTGATATTAGTTTATACAGAAGTTATTTCAGATTTTATTTCATGGTTTTCGTCTGTCATATAAATTGATCATTTTCACCTAACCTACGTATAAAAGGAGGGGACGAGATATGTATTTGATAAGCCACAAATGCCCATAATCACCAACCAGTCCTTTCAGATCAACTTTGATATAGGTAAGCAGAGAGAACAACAAAAAGGAGTGTTTGAAAATGTTTTCAAAATTGATGTAGTTCTGTGATCAGTCATAAAAATTAACGTGGGAGTTTTTCAAGTAAGGGAAAAATGATTTAACACGACGGTACGAGCCTTAAGCACGAGGGTACGACTCATGATCACTACGGTGCGACCCTGGAGCACGACGGTACGAACATAGAGTACCACGGTACGACCTTCGGGGTCATGATTATGACGTGGTCTTTGACCTGAACTTAAAGGATCGAATGTAAGAAAATTGCTGAACCTCTCACCCCCAGTGTCCGGTCACGTGATGGGTAATAATGGCTCGCAATCAGCGGCCATAAAACAAATGAAAGTTACCATAAGAGACACAAGTTGTGGCGCTTATGACTTGCTTCTAATGGGGGTCCTGTAAACAAGAACTTATTCTCTTTTCTTTTAATCGGGAAGGAAAGATGATTGCGTGTGGGAGCAAGACCGAGAAAGGAAGAATGAAGGAGAGAGAGAGAGAGAGAGAGAGAGAGTAAACCCCACAAATAAAGAGAATAATTAAGATTCACGTTTTTTAGCTCATATCCACAATCGAACACCCCCAACATGATCACTGTTGTCATAACATCTCCTGCTGTTATCGCCAAGAGATTCGCCAGGTTCACCAGGCCCTTAGCTAGGGGCCCCGCCCTTCCCTTATCATCATCAACATGTCGTGTAGGCCAGCCCAGTTCTTTGGGAGGGGCGTGTTCTGATAACGTCCCCTGTGAGTACAGGATGAGGAAGGAGAGACTATGCTGGTGTTTTTTTTATATCACTGGCCTGGCGTCTGTGTTGATTACTGTCAAGTCTAGGAGGAGATTGAGGGGGGGGGGCTGTTTTTTGTATGAGGTTATTATGGTGAAACTCTCGTGTCAAGCAGGTGGGGTGGGGGTGGGGGGGTTTAGTCCCCCTCTCTCTCTCTCTCTCTCTCTCACTCACTCGGGCTACACCTGTGGACATCAATAGCTTGATCACTCATTACTGGAAAGGTCGACAGTCAAAATTCTGGCCATGATGATACCTCAAACATTCAGCATCAGGGGTCGACTCTGAGGTGGATATGCTGAATTATGGGCGTGTCAAACATCCAACATCCGACACAGACTCGGGGGTAGATACGCTAAATGACGCTGGTAAGCCTAGCAGCTTCAACATCCAACATCAGACTTATACTCTGGGGTGAATACAATCAATAGGCAACATTTTCCAACATCCAACATCAGGCTGTGACTCTAGGGGTGAATACAGTTGATGATGTTGATAACTCGACCAGCTCCAACATCCAACATCACGCGGGTGATAATCTAAGGACTCCTGTTGGTAATGTGGCACCAACATCCAAGCCCTCATTCGACCCTATGTTAAGGGGCTAGAAGACAGGGACTCGGGCTCTCCTTTGCCTGACGAAGGTGTTGGATGAGTTCTGCTTCCAGATGTAGACGCTGGAGGGACGACCATTGAACACGAAGCCCTTCCTCAGGGACAGCGAGGACCTCTTGGATGGGTCGTTTCTCAGCGTCTTGAGTAGAGGTCGCTGGGATTTGGGCGTCCCCGCCGGGGTCTGAGATCGTGGCGTCGTAGTTGCGTACTGGTGCTGCTGCTGCGACGTCGTCGTGGTTGGTGGCTGAGGCCGTTGCGTCGTGGTTGAGGGCCTCAGGGACGTGGCTGAGGACCTGAGGGTCGTGGTTGTGGACGTGGGTGTGAGCATTTCAGCCCGTGGGATTACCACGGCAGGACTCCAGTGGTACACTTTGCTGGGCCGTCCATTACTGATGAAATCTACATTCACCTGAGGAGAAAAAGAAAAGATATAACTTTGACACCAATTACTACTCGGTTATCGTTCAGAATTAATTATAAGAAGGTATGCAAATACGTTTGACGTGATCCTTGTAGGTCACAAAAATAGCATGGACACATGATATACAGATAAAGTGTAGTACTTATGCAATATCATTTGCCATATTGAATTTATCTAAATCTACCCATCTCTTTCTCCCTGGCGGAGGAGAGTGTCGGGTCAGTACCTTGTGGTCTGGGAGGGCGGCTTGCGAGATGGCGTTTTGGGTGAAGAAGTATGACGAAGGAGGGAGCTTGATGTAGTATATGGGGGACTCCCCTGCCTTCCGCCTCCCCTGCTTCACTTTCAGAACCCCAGCTCGGCTCGCCCCGAGACGCCGGATCACCTGAAGGAGACGCAGAAGAGAGATAGTGAGAGATCTTCGTAGGTCCATTTTAGCCAAGCAAGGGGTCTTCAGGACCAAGCTCTAGAGGGAATTCTATTTTTCGTGATGTTATTAAGCTAATGCTTGAAAATAAGACTAAATAATCCTTTCCGTCTACATATAGATAGATAGACTGATAGATAGATAGACAGATGGAAAGTTAGTTAGATTTGGTACAGACGGTCAAACAGAGAGAGCAAGAACTTAGGAGTATCTTAGAAAAGATTTTGCCATGAGACAGGGCCAGCTCGTACCTAGAGACGGTGACTACAGTAATTAAATACATGTGTACATGTCACGAGTCGTTCCCTCGTATCCCGGAACCAGCGAATCATAATGTTACGTGATTGCAGGCGACGCCCGTCACGTCTGCGGGACGTTACGCAGCGCCTCGAAACAATCCAGCGTCACCGGCTCAATAATAACACAAACCATCCACAAATAAACAGACAGAATGAAGCTTTACATATAGGAATATTCTCCAGGTTTTTTGCATTCAAGATGTCTTAAAGTCTTTAGAACTTTCTTGAACAGTATTCTAGTTTCATTAGATGATATTTTAATCTCAAAAAGCCCTGTGGTTTTACTTAAAAGTGAAAGAACGTTAAAAGATTTCTATTTTCCAAGAAGTTGTAAGGTATTCCCGCATCTTGCTTAGCGCGCATTACGAAGCATCAATCTCTGAAACTCTCCAGCAATCGCAGGGCTGCAGACAGAACCTCCTTATGATCTTAACCAGGGAAGGTGGAAGGTGTCAAAGGTGACTTGACATGACGGCTTAGCATAAGCATAGGTCAGGAACAAGGTAACTAGATGTTCCCTGTACCATAGGGAAAGACTGACTATATGTAGCATCACTTGTTAGAATGATTTTAAGTAAAGTAGATTGCTATTTTTTAAATAAGAGAATGTCCATGCATCATTCAGGATTCAGCATTGTAAGAGACTGAAAGAGTGGTACATACATAGAGGAAGAGACAAGAGGAAAATAACCTAATTGGCTTTGCAAACGATTTGATACATAATACAAGGGGTTCGGATCCTTTGACACTGAAAGGACACTAATTCACCAATGATAAACAGCTGAGGAACCAATATAATCCCTTGAGGGACCATCTGGAAACCATCTTCCACATCTCGTAGAGTTATGTTGGGACCGAATCAAAGAGACAGGCAACATCATTATCAAACTCACCAAACTAGAGGGAAACAAGAGACGCTCTTGTTAACATATACACGAAATCTATGTACGAATGTACACAAAAGATGAACAAAAGAACGTCGACATGACTGGTCTAACTGGTAGGTCACAGCAGCTGGTCGGAGCAACTTCTCCTCTTCCTCACCACAACACTGGATACCTCAACTATAACCAACCATACCACAAATTGACCACACACTTCTGTTAATCCAACAGGAAAATTTAAGACCCACAATTACCAAGTGATCTAGTTATAACTTGAACCCGCTGCATATTACATTTGTCAAGATTTGTCGGAAACCGGATGATCATCTATGTAAAATATACGTCAGCTACATAATTGATAGCAATGAATAGTCATCAACAGTGAAATTACATCTTAAAATTTTGCGTCAACCGCATCATTATACACAAGACTTAACCACCACGTACGAGGGCAAATTCATGCCTATCGAGGAATAATTTTCGTAAACTGCTCGAGACTGTGACCCATGACACACACAGTTAAAATCTTTCTGCTGCCCTTTTTACCTTCGTAATGACGAAACAGGAAATGATATGACCGCTTCATCCCCGAGAGATTAAAAAAAGCGGAAGGGAACCAGCAGCCTCAACTAGAGGCGATGATGAGATGCTTAGTTTGGTACTCCGGTAGGAGACTTTATCGCGTAATATGAAACGAGACGTGACGAAGAACACCTGCTTTGCTCACCTCCAGCGCTCCTGAGAGTTGTCGTCTCTCTCTCATCGCCGGCCTGGCCTCCGTCAGTAGCACCAACACGCTGTAGGAGGAAACAAAATCATTAATAAGAACATGAAACATAATTCCGTATGATTCTTCTGACAATCTTGAAGAGGAAAAGATTATATAAGAATCTTGCCTGATAATTGTGTGGATTGATCATAAGACAGGAATTATGTTGAAGAACTGCGTCATGGAATCATAAGCCAAACCACCCTGAGGTTATTGGCATTAACAACATTGGTACTGGTTGTGAGTGATGAGTTGCTGGATACCAGAGGGTCACAGGGCCAGATTCAGATTTCACATTTCGAAAGTTTTTTCTCGAGAGAAAAAGGGGGACTCCGTTCACAACACGGTGATGCTCATAAGCCTTTTGTTTAGGAACTTCGGCTCTCTCCTGCCAGAGGGAGCTCTTCCAGAGTGGACCAAAGAGACTAACTAACCACTAGGTCTTCCAGTAACTTCCAAGAGACAGGAAACTAAAGCAGAAGGTTCCTTCCCCCCCATCCACCACTACAGAAGACAGGATAGTAAAGCAGACGACGGCTCCTCACCAACCAGCACTACAGGAGACGAGAGTGGAGCAGAAGTGAGGGAGTGGTGCTGTACGCTCCCAGGTGAGAGAGAGAGAGAGAGAGAGAGAGAGAGATAGCAAGAGCACAGGAGGTCTGGTGAACTGCATGATGGAGAGAGAAGACCCTCCAGAGAGTAAGAGGCTGGAGCCATGATCTAAAAACCTACCCGACCTCTTTCATTCTCACTCCTCCAGCGCTATCAGTTCCCACGAGGCCCAACCAGTAGTTCCAGGTTAATGGCCTTCGTAAGTACGTGGGACCGCAATGGGTTGCTTTTTTATCTCACTCTCATAACGTTATCAGATAAACCCAATAACATGACGCGTCAGGCGTTTATAATCTCAAGGGGTCCTATTCTGAATCTCATTGGACAAGAGATATCGTTCTCTTGGCACGCTTTGCTTCTCGTTATAAACCAGTTGGTATGTGGGGTCTCCAAGGCGCCTCAGCCAGATGCTGTAGCCCAAATCGTGTCTTGGAAGAGGCAACCCTGAGCCTAATAAGCAATGGCCAAGGGCGGGACCCCCTCCTGGAGGAGGACATCATTGGAGGAACCTCTCTCTCACTACTGCCTGCATCGGGTTCATATACGCCAGTCGGCCTCGCCCCTCCAACCACCGCCACCACCACCACATCTACCACAGGATTCTGCGGGAATCTGTAGATCACTACAGGATGCCCCTGAAACACACTACACGATATCTTGGAGACTTCAAGGATTTCTCCGAGACTTACGGACCATCAAAGGACTCCTGGCTCTCGTCCCTGCACGTCCCCAGTGACTCACGTCATTGGTTAAGATTGTCCTCAGAAGGGGAAGAAATTTTCTACACCTGTACATAGAATATTACTCACAACAGCTGTTATCTGTTAGACCGAATTTCAGCACGATCTACGAAGCTACTGTTTCGCTTACGTGTGTAGCTGGTTGCCATGTGAGGAAGAGAAGTCCTCTGGGCACCGTCGAAGACCTTTTGGACTCCTCTGGTTCCATGAGGTCCCTCAAGGTGATACATTTTTAATCTTACACTTAAGCTGTTTCACTCCACAAATTGTGATCAGTCAATAGCCATATATGTCTGCTTTTTGAACGCTGTTAGCCCTAGTCTGCTGGACTGGCCAAGATCTGCTGGCCACAGTCGTCTGCTATCCAGAATCTGCTGACTACCGTAAGCTGACCTGACTTCGGTGGAGATCGCTGTTCTTCTACCGGTAGCGGTGCTTGGCAGGCAAACATTCTACTGTTTTTGCCACGTACCTTCCTCCAGAGACGTGTGTCCTTGCAAGGACACCAAGGTCAAGGGCGAGAGGAGGGGTGAGGAAGCCAAATGCCACACATTGGTTCACGAACCCTGTGACTTCCGGACGCTTAGAACTGTCTTGTTACTGATAGTGCTTGTTCGCTGGTGCTGCTGCTGCTGCCATCTGTTGACTTTCCACAGTCAAGCCTCGGTCCTGCTGTTTCTGTTGTTACCGTTGCCGTTGCTGCTACCGTTGCTGTCGCTGTTGTCGCCGCCTGTCGACACCAGTTGGTCTTGTTTTTTTGCTGATAGGACTTCTTTTTTCCTTCATTTTTTCCCCTACTGCAGCCTCCAGCACTCAACATTCCTCCGTCCCTCAACTCTGTCGTCCACTACATGTAATAACTGCCAGCCAGATGGACGGGTTGCGCTGGGGAGATGTTCCTGTGTGTGTGTGTGTGTGTGTGGGTGTGTGGGTGTTTGTGTAGATTCAACCACACACCCTGTAGGCACTCTTACTCGACAGGAAAACTGATCTGGGGTCTTTATCACCCTTTAAAAAGATCAAGACCTAAACAAACATGAAAAAAAATCTACTATATTCTAGTTCCACAGACCCAAAGACCATGTGTTACACTAGACATCCTTAAAACAGAATAAATTAGAATAGATACCATCGTCCTACTCTGAATAAACCTCCTACGAGATCTTGCCGGACTAGTTTGAGATAGAAGACAACCTCAGATGAACCCGTCTTGCCCCAGGTCACGCCCTTAGCCGTCTCGGCCGACCACAGGAGGACATTTCAAGTGGACGTTAGCGAACCAACCGAACCGTTGAAGGCAGTGGTCACCAGCCGCAGATAATGCTACGCCACAACCCTCTCATATCACGCCATAACAGCGGGGTTAAGAGAGACACGGTCATCACCGAAATTAGACAAGGCGAAGACAACTGTATCCAACTCGTCAACGAAGAAAATGCTTTAAATCTCCGGCCGATTATTACAAGGAAGGGGCTGACGGCGCAGCAACTAGAGGAGAGCCTCAAGCATATGTAGGGTGAGGTAGGGAGGGAGGGAGTGAGGGAAGTCGGTGAGGCGAGGTAGCACCATGCCAGAGACGCTGACGAAGGCGTCATGTCCCTCACCTGGAGTTCCCCAGGTCATGCAACCTCATTTACTGAAGATAATGTTCCCCCCCCCCTCTCTCTCTCTCTCTCTCTCTCTCTCTTTCTCTTTTTTTTCTCTTTCTCGTAACTCCGTGGCTCCAATTTGTTCCCCGAAATTGGATTGCTTTCGGTGGTCATCGTCTCGAGAACTTAAATCACAATAAAATTACCGTCAATTTTCAGAGACCTGCAATGAGCGAAGGATAAGGTGGAGGGGATCCGAGAGGTCGTGAACTTCTGGACAGCTCAGGTGACTGAACTGGTCCAGTCTTCATTACCTGTAGAGGTATAGACTGACGCACGATACTATTTACTCGTACAATCACCAAGGCATATACGTATGTGATACGGAAAAGGGGTGGGTGGAAAGAGAGAGATAGCGTGTCAAGAAAAAATGTAAAGTATGAAATGGTTTATTGAATTCAAGGAAGCCATTCGGCCGAAAATGCGCCATCGAGGAATTGCATAGTTGTGGGGTCATAATTGTGAGTAGTTGATTAATGGCAAAAGAGCTTAAGGTCAATGTAGGGCTGGATACTTACTTCTACGCTTGGCATAAGCACGTGAGTGAAGTCTATCTGCACTGAATGTGTGTAGTGTGTGTGTGTGTGTGTGTGTGTGTGTGTGTGTGTGCACCTATATTCTTGCGAGTACCTATGACGAGAGTATGTCATGAGGCAGCGCTGGCACTGAGAGAGAGAGGGGGGTGGGGTGCAGGGGGGGGACTACTACTAGATAACCTCGGCAGAGCAGTCATCACAACTGCAAAGTTTGTTGCTATCGTAATGTCTCAGTCACCGAACACAGTACAAGACATTTGTAATTCCTCCCCCATCTTTGAACGCCAGGAGACGTCCGCTTTCGCTCAGGACACCCAACCACCTAACGACAGCCTTCACGGCGGTTAAATGTCGATCCCCAACAAGCTGTATAATACCATGTGACTATAATACTGCTAAACACCTGCTGTCCATCTGGGTTAGTAAGGCCGGAATTCATATATGATTAGCTTTGAAAATCCCCTTGACATTAGAGTCGGTTGTAGTTGGATTCATTCGGGCAGGTTCGCTGCATTTAATCATCGTTCGCTGTTAACAGCCCAGCCCGCCAGTGGTCCAATGGAGAGCCTTATGTTAGCCAGTGCAACCCGGGAGGTCAAAGGGAGAGGATGTCGGCTCCTCAGGGAGCAGATTCTTCCCTACATCTACAATGTGATCTTGTAGGACCTACGAATCTCTTCCTGAGACTAAACAGGTATTTTCAAAGTGACTAAAAGTCATGTTTTCGTTTATACGTAGCGTTCCCGGGCAATTTACGTATTTCGGGTTGTTTTGGTTGGCTTTATAAAGGAAACTGATAAATGGATTATGTTAGGAATGATGAAGGGTTTCTATTATTACATGATAGTTGGGTTTCTTGTGGATAAGTCCGCACTGTATGTAGGGTGTTACTGAATGCCATTCGAGCCCAAACGATGCTGTTTATTGAAACGTTACTAATGAACATTTTCCCACAAAGACGTACTTCTTGTGTTACACACACACACACACACACACACACACACACACACACACACACACACACACACGTACACACACGCACACGCACACACACACACACACACACACTACGGTAACTGCTGTGACCAGAAAGCATACTGTTACGTGACAAGGGGAACTAGATGTCTCTCAGAAGAACGAAGTATTCATAATGTTACGTTTAAAAAGACTTTTTGATACTTTTATAAACCTTAACATTAGCATAACCAGATGTTGCTGTCTTAAAAACTTTGGTACCATATCACGTCGACATACTATTTCGTCTATTGTTGACCCTGTTGATACGATCTGGGTCTACGATGTCCCCCAAACGTAATCTGTATATGAGTAACGATCTATTAATGTCATTACAGGTATCGCATCTATCTAAAGTGGAGAGGACGCCATCATCAGTCAAGACCAAGGAAAAGACGAGCCAGACCCAGCAGTGGTGTTCCCTGAGGGGCGCCCCACACCACATGAAGAGAGGGCGTAGTATTACAGGCAGTCTCCTGCACACGACTGGTCCATATGGAACTGTCATTAACTGGTAAGACTGGAATGCTTAGGCCTCTGTCTGCCACTTTCTCTGACGTAGGTTCGTAATGAAATAAGTCAGATGATTTTTTATTATCATTTGCATGTTTAGCTGTCGTTTTTGGGTGATCTGTGCCAAGTCTTGGTGTTAGGTAGAGATTAGAGAAAGCTCTAAGTCAGTAGTAAACATTTCTCTTTCCTTTACAAAGGGAGTTAGTTACAGATCTAACAGGGACATGATGCATGTTCATATATCCCACATTCTGATATAAAAAATTTGGGCATTTTTTTCAACTGACTGGAAATTAGATTAGATTAGAATCATTGGTTGAAATTTATGTGTGTCTGATTGATGCAGCACACGTCCACAATGATTACGAAAGCATAACTCTCCTGTCTCTGATGATGCAGTCGAAATATGCGTGTTACAATCGAGTACAGACAGTGAGGAGTGGCTAAAATTGGCTCTTTTAGCTTCCTTAAGTTCGAACTGACCCCAGGCTTAAGATGGTATCTCACCAGTGCAACTGTTGCCTCACCGGAGGCACAGAACAAGATTGCCCGACTGATAAGCCTCGAGGAACTTGCTTAATAAGGCTTTGATGACGGTGTAAGTCTTCCCGTTTTCTGTCCAAGTCATGTCTGGTGCTGTAAGCGACCTCTGAACGTAAACACCGACATATGTTCCTCACTGAAGAGGTTGGAGGTTGTCAGTAGCAATTGTTAAGTAAACAGACTGCAGTAAATATCTTTGAATCATGTATTTCTTAACATTACATATGTTCTGTAGATACAAGAATTAGATTACCCTTGTTTTGGTGTTTTAATTAAGACAGAATAACAAGTAAACCAAAAGTCTCTTATCGAATAAAAACCGTTTGATGTTTTTACTGTATTATTGATTTTTTTGTTAAACACACACACACACACACACAAACACACACACACACACGGACATACACGTGTAGAACTCCTTACACACAAACACACACACACATATTTTCTTTAAACACTGGAGTTCTTGTCTGCCACTAAAAGACGGATTGTACATTACTTAAGCCTCTCCTTTGATTGCTTGGATCACTCGTCTTCTCTGAGGTGTTATTTGTCTTTGGCATAACAGCTGGAAGGGAAGTCTGTCACACTATTCCATCTCATTGTTCTGCTGTCTCTCATCTTCGAACGTGCCTTGTAATACAACACCTTCGTCGATTGTAGTATTATCACCCTCACTATATCTCCATCACCACCACCACCACATCATCTTCTCCATCATTAAGATAACTCCATCCCCAACATTATCTCCATGATCCCCTGTTGTCTTACGGACGTGTGGCAATATTTCACGGTCCATGTCGTCTGCCATCTGTCACCAAGTCCTCCTCCTCCTCCTCACTCACCCAAGGGGCACGACTGTCGTCTTCTCACTACCTGCTTCACTACACCCCCTCTCTCTCCTTTCCTCTCCCCAACCTGCTTCGTATCTCCCTCTCTCTTCTCTCCCCAAGCCTTGCCCCTCACCCACCTGGGGTACCCACCGTCAGCTGATAAACAAAAGGGTCGTCACTCATGTTCCTATCCCGGTGCTTTCTAGCAATTCCTTCCTTCCTTCTTGGAAGCCCATCGGTGTGATGCCCTTGACCCATTGCTACTCCTGTTCCTGCTGTGGTACAGCCGATGCTGCTGCTGCTGCGCTCTTCCTGCTGTACCTGCTGTTGCTGCTGCCAATGACAGCGTTTTTCTTCTGTATTTCAGTGCTGTATTTTTGCTGGTTTTCGAGGCTTCGTTTCTGCTGTTCTGTTAGTCCACAATTTTCTCTGTTGTCGTTTTCTCTTACCATCTGCTGCTGCTGTCCCAAGCTGTTTCTGTTGATCCTCTGTTCCCCATGCCTATGGCGCGACTCGAAGTTGAGGACGACCTGAGCTCATAGAACACTCAAATATCTTCCTCCTCCTCTTCGCTAATCAAAGCCAAAAAACGTCCAAGTTGCTTCAATCTCTCATCACTTCACCGAGTGCCTGAAAAATACGTTTTTTCAACATCAATGGCGTTTTTTGAGACATTTTTATACGAATTAAATAACTCCCAAGTTTCTTCGTGGGATGATACAGCCAGAAGTCTTTAGTTACAGACCAGATTAACTTGCCTGTATGATGTCGTATGACTGTAAGCCGTAGAATTTCATGACACATATCGATCGGAATATGTTTTATTGTATGGTACTTGCGATACAAGGCAGAAGGTATATAGCATGTTATGTATATAGAAGGTGTATAGCGTTATATATACAAGATGTATAGCATTTTACGTACAAAGTATAGAGTATTTGATATACAAAGTGTATAGCATTTTATATAGAAAGTGTATAGCACAAATATACGAGGTATATTGTACTTGATACACTAAGTATATGGTACTTATGTGCAAGACGTATAACACATCATATATAAGTTGTATAGCAGTTGATATACAAGGTATGTAACATTTAATACACAAAGTGTATAGCACTTAATGTGGAAGGTGTATAACACTTACTATACAGGATGTATAGCACTTTACCCGTAAGGTGCATGGCACTTGACCTGTCACTTAGATTAAAGTTTGGTCAGTGACTCCAAACCCTTTTCTCACACCATTTGTTTGTAGTGATTATCTTTAGAAACTCTTTATAGATTCTTTATTGATATAGATATAGACAGAAAGCAATGTAATTTCAATCATGGCTTTCAAAGTAATTTCACAATCATATGAGAATTACTTTCACGTTAGATCACACTTCTTGAGAGGGTCTAGTTCTTGTGTGTTAGAGAATCATGGGTCTTATTTTCTCGTCTCTCCCCCACCTGTATTGTCTCCTACACCTATTCCATATATAACTTTCCCAGCGTTCTAGCCTCTCCCACAAGCTGCTTTATAGCCCACAACACACTGCCTCTCACTTGCCCTCTCTCCCATCTCTCCAAACCCAGAAACTCAATTTCAATGATCGAGATTATCGAGTAGTTTTTTTTTTTTCTTATTTTCCCGCCTCGTTTCAAGCTTGGAACGTACGACCATCCCTCACGCGAGGTCGTAATGTTGTAATATGCCTCGGGAGTCGTGAATCGCGACCTACATCACATACGACTCGTGGGGAGGTCGTAAGTCGTCGTGCGAGTAAGTCGTGCTGTGTTTTGGTTCCACTGTTATCCCGTATTTCGAGAAGATCAAATAATTCATTTTCTTGGGCGTGTGTTCTCTACTGATGTTATAGTTCTCCTCTGACTTGAATACATATAAAACTCCAGTAACAAGTTGCATTTGCCTTTGTCGAAATCAACTTGGTTACCTCTTTGTAACTAACAATATACGAAGTCTGTAATGCGTTTAGTCAGTATTGTTAGCATTGTTAGGGTATCTTATACAGATTGTGGCTTAATGCATTTAACATATGTGACGTTTAAAGTAATTTGATATGACTCGCACGCAACTAAGGCGCTTTGCTTTAGCGGTAAATCTGTTTTCATTGCTTCTGAATGCAAATGACCACGAACGCCGATCCCTTGGCGATGAGATTAATTCCCTGAATATCCTCTGATTCGTCGCCAGTCTTCGTGGTTCAGAATATTATTTAGGAGAGACATTTTTTTGGGAATGATTATCACAACAAACTCCCGTGGGGCTTGTTGTTATGCAGTGTTGCCACGTTGGTCGCTTCCCAGCCAGTGAGTGGGAAACGACCTTGCGAGGCTGCCTCAGAGGAACGCAGAGGTCCCACACACCAAATATCTAAGCTATTAGTATCACATTTCCTCTTTTATCCACAGCCTCATAGCTATTTGAAATAGCTCTTTATTCTTGAGTCGTTTATGATTAGCATAATTCATAATCACAAGGGACTGGAGGGATTTAGATAATAATTGCGACAGTTGGCGACTCCCTTCGGTTCGTTGGAGACACGGAGGTGATGACGTCTTCGGTAATGCGGCCCGAAGAGACGCGGCAACAATCCTCCCCCATCGCGGCAGGACACTCACCCCTTTCGACCGAGTAAAAACGACCAGACTGGCAGTAAATTATATCACTCTCTCGCTCGCCCCTGTGTATGTGGCTGGCCACGGGGGTTGCGGCCTGGTGTTCGTGTTGGATACGCCAGGTTTCTGATGTCTCGTAGGAGCGCTTGTCTCTCTCTCTTTCGGCACGGTCGATTTCCCGATCTCTGTTGCACTGGAACATGGACATAGTAAGGACTTTTATACCGTGGGAAGACCAGCTCCCATCCTCGCTTGAAGTCGCTAACACTGATGACAGACCTTGGATAACAAAACATTACCCTTTCGAGTGCTGGTCTCGCCTGGTTTAAAAGAAATGTGATTGCTTTTTTGAATAGTTAGAGCAAAGCAAACCAGATCTCCTTTTACGATTTTGTGCCAACTGATGCCTAGGTTATGACGTCCCTTTAGTCTTCCTAGGAGGATAACATTCTAAGAGGGAAGTGGACGGGGTTATTCACAGAACACCCCCCGAAAATCCGTCCACAAAGCTCGTTGGCCCGTGAATATATCTGACATTACATGGCAGCAGTGAAGATCAGATACATATGTATGCCGCGGAGTGGATTCGAACCCCTGGAGAGGGGCATCAGGTTGCCTCGTCCACACTGAGGTTAAAAGACATAGCCACTGGTCATCCTGTGTGTTGTGCTCTGTTCCAACCTAAGCTCGGTGGGGGTAACATGCGCCTTAGTCTGTCGTTGGACTGATAGTGTGACATACGTATATCCATAGATAGACGCTTATATATATATATATATATATATATATATATATATATATATATATATATATATATATATATATATATATATATATACCATTCACATCCTGCCCCTGTTATACGCAGAATCACAGAGTGGGCGCCTTTATGATCTTTCAACCTGGCATCTTTAATGTGGGATTTAGTGGCCACAAAATGTCCTTTGTGTTCATTTTATCAATCATACTGCACCACGAGACTACTCTTCATTGTTACGTCAGTTAGACTCGTATGGTATTCTTTTACTGCTCTGTCCGTCCCTCGGGCCACATTGCAACACTGTGCTTGGAGTGCTTCTGACGTTCACTTCCACGCTGGAGACTTATAACTGATTTTCGTGCAGCCGTAAGTGTTATGGCAAAGATTGTATATGCATTTGAGAGGGGAGGGGGTAGTGTTGGTAATTTGCCTCATATTTACAAACGAAGGATTCCGATAAAAATGCCTTTCTCTTGAAGATATAGTTTTGATCATTCTTGTATCGGTAGACATTCTGCTGAAGCTGTTTGCAGATAGCGCCTTGGTCGTACGCTGGGCCTTTCCTTGACTAATAGACGTTTTCTCTAAGAAATTTCGATACGTTTTCTATAGGTCATGGTGGCATTTAAGGGGGGTCACTATGTCATTATCCTCCTTCATCAACTTTGGCTATGAAGATCGTATGCTCCTTCTGGCCTAGTTAAACCGGCTTTAAAGTCTAGCCTAATATCTCTTGCGGCCACACGTTCAGCGTAGGCGGCACTGGATTAATAGACGCTCCGACAAGACTAGCTTACGTAAGAGAAGAAATTACAGGGTTCGGTCGAGTTGTGCTACATCATGTTAAAAAAGTTGAAACCCAGACGCCATCTGTTATCAACATTACGAACTATACGGTTTCTATATATATATATATATATATATATATATATATATATATATATATATATATATATATATATATATCAGCGTTTGGTGATACTTGTCATAGTTTCACTCCTTGTTAAATCTAAGCCTCTCTTGTTCCCGCATATAAGTATGATGGTGTATAAGTATCAGGTTTTTAAGTAACTGATATCTACTTAAGGCTCTGTTCTTGTCAGCTGTTCTTGACCAGATTTTGATG